>JXSR01S071158.1:22910-44521 GCA_000969725.1 Ophiothrix spiculata
AATTTGGTTAAGAGTCATTGGGCTTAGACCAACAAAACTATTACAAAAACAATTTTAGTAAAATAAAATTAATTGTCAAATGCAAAACACAATTATTTGTATCAGAATTGAAAGAATTGACAATGACATGGATATCAATTACAAAATAGAATTCACATTGCTCGTGGACTTATGAATAAACACGGGTGTCTCAAGTAGATGTCCGATTGCATAAAACAGGGGTTGAAATCTTACCATGCTTACTGTCCGAGGACAAAAGAATGGCCATTGGTCAATGCCAGTGGTCAAGTGCGCACGAAAGATGAAATCATAATTCCATTTTTACTTTTGTTCGCTTTCCCACGTCGATGAAGATATTTTTAAACGATGAATATGAGATTCACAAAGAAAAGATTTCTTGAAAGGGAAAAAGAAATCCTTAAATCATGATAATACAGATGGGAAGATAAAAACCCAATTCATTGTTCTTATCATTATTATTGGTATGGTATCAAAAACCTTATAGTCACCAAATCAGGACACGTGATTAACAATTATAAATAACTCACTAAAACAGATATAACAATATCATAGCATGGTAGTGCAGAAAACATCATATCATGTACACATCTCAAAATAAGATTCAGACCACAAGTTTCAGTAGAGATATCCAAAAACACATCATGCCATTCATACAAAATGATAATGGTTTTTCTTGCAAGTACTGTGAATTGGTCATCTGGATCAGATGCAAGAAATTATTACCTGTTTATCGTTTTGACAATATTTTCTGCACTTGACAAGCATGGCAAAGTTAAACAACTTAGTTTCAGGCATTAAGTTTGAATTTCATCAGTCTGTTATATAACAATCTTTAAAGTTCCCACCGCTCGTAACCAATTTAATGATGTCTCTCTACTGGCATCGTTTATAATGATTGGCCATTAATGAGAAGTTCAAGACACGTTATAGGAATAGTGTATCTTCTTATCGTATACAAGTCAAATTGTGTCACAATGATGAGTGTGATATTTCTCTCTCTTTGAACATGTGGCAGTGATATTTCTCGCTCTATCTTTAAACATATTTAATCACTCTTTCTACACTTATGTCCTATAAGATAGACAAAAAGGTCTTGTCGTGATGCTGGTTTGGAGTTGAATTTCGAGACCTTCTGATTTGGCGTTTACGTGACATGTCCAAGACAGAAACAGTTACAGAAACACTATCATGATTTGAGAATTCGGTCAAATAGTCAGCAATTTGTTTTTATTATTTGAAGTTGTTTAAATTTTATTTCAAAGACACATCTTATAAAAATCTTCCAACTTGAATATGTGATATGTTCTTAATGACCGCATAAAAACAATAATATTGCAAATTGACATGCAAGTGTTAGTGGTTTATGCTTTCCGTAAAGTTTACACTATTATCTATATCAAAATAGAATATGCATCTTGATAAGTTATTATCTCTACCAATAACAACTGTATCTAATTTAGGTAATATTCCTACCTTAAAATTGCTTGCAGACGCCGGAAATATTATTCCTAGAAAATGACGCTCGTTGCAAACTCATCTGATATTTGAACCTGGAACATCTTCTTAAAATAACTTTCCCAGCCAAGACATGTTGCTTCTAATGATTAGAAGTCTTCTATTATTATCTATATCTAGTGCTTCTTTAATCCCGTCAAGTTAGTATTATGATAATGCACTGATGAATAATTACATTTAATAGCCAATCATCAATGTTATCGATATATAGGCATGTGGTATGATGACATTGCGCAGCACGGTAGACGATGTGATCTGATTGGTCAATTCAATAGATTGATTCCGTGAGTAGAATTCTTTTATTTCGTGCACTTTGGTCAATTGGTCTGTGTTTGGGTTGAAACAAATTGGAGGAGGTATTATTGGTACTTGGGCCGGGTATTTGTGAGCGACAGTTATTTTGTTACTGCAAGGGGAGATTATAGTTATAGAATCAAAAAACGGCTAGTTTTATTGTCGACAATAAATGCAATATTTGATCATGGTGAATTGACAAAACTGAGACAAATATGAAACAGGGCAGACAGAGAAGTAAAGAGTAACAACTCATAATTAAAGCTGAGAGGATAAAAGATTATAAATTAACTGTTTATGATTATCTAAAATATTCTGTTATCATTATTGCATACAAATTAAATGTTTAAACATTGTATTGCATAATAATGACGATGTAAAATAATTTAGAAAGAATCTTGCTCGTACAAAACATAGACCTTAAAAAAACCAAACATAAGATAGCATTACGCTAAATAGGTAAAAACAGAAAGAAGTGAAAAAAAAAGATATTGAGAAATGTAAAAAAAGTTTGCAATATAATCATAAGACAGAACCATACTCTGAATATTTCTTCGACTATACCGAACTGCAAAAATAGTGGTGACAACCTTTTCCAGATTCGGTGCGAAACCGAACACCTTTCACAGCCATACAACCGAAAAACAACATGAACAACAAACAAACCCATTTGTATGGTATAATTATCGACCATATTGATCAAATTGATTTTGAAATAGCTAACTACAAAATTGAAGAGAATTCTTCAACGATTTCTGTCTCAATCAAAGCTACCTTGAACAGCAATTAAAGTAACTCCTCTTCCAAGTTTTAGAAGGCGACTTGTAAAATTTGGCAAACTGGTCGACTAGCAAATCCTGTAGCACAGTCGCAGGGATTTGTTTTTTTTTAAGCAGCAAATATTAATGAATTATTTGAGTCATAATTATTATTGAACATGAAATCGAGTTAAATAGCAGGTAACTATGGTAACTTAACAAGTACCAATTTGATACGGATATTAGAATTCGATTTAAGACCTACTTTCATTTTTCCAATATCCAATTTCCAATATCATTGTGTTTAATACCACCTAACATGCATTAAGGGCTGTTAGAAAATGTACTTAAATTTGCCTACAACAATTTGGCTACAACTGTACTTTTGCATAATACTAGTTTATGTTAAAAATACAGTGGAATTGTTTTAATCATTATTTTTTCAATCCTATTATGTTAGCATACAACACATAATTTTGTCAGGTTACATTGTTTGAGTGTAATACTAATATATATCAATTGATTAGTATTGATAACAGGTGGGTCAATGGATCGGTTCGTTTTATCAAAAATATAACAGGGCTTCAGAGAATTTTATTCAAATGTTAATTATAATATGAGAAAACAATCACTGTTAACGGGTGTCAATAGCAGGTGTTTTAGTTCAGATTAGATTTCTAGCAAATTGTTGTCATTGACGTCGTATTTTAATTATTGATTTGTGATTAAATATCGGTAATTGTCAGAAATATATCTGCTAAAAGCACATGATAGAAATGTTGGTCTTCAAAATTAAAAACTTATTGTGTTAACTAACATGTTGTTTTTGTTTTCTGTCATCTTTGAAGTTAAAGAGAGACGGGGTTTAATTATGTTAATGCCTGGATCTCAAATAATTTAGTGCTTACCTGGGAATTGCACATTTCATTGGTTTTAGAGAGAATTTTAAGAACACATAAGCACTCTTATATTTGAAGCGAAGGAACAGTGCAGAAAGAGGACAAAGAACAATAAACAGTCTTAAGCATCTAGAATATATAATACTTATTAACCTATTTTACGGGAAAATTTCAAGATGATAACGGGTCATTTGAAATTCATATATGACATAATGATTATGTATCGTATAAATATTATAATAGGCCTTATAAAATATTCTGCCAACATGGACAATGAATTTATTAGTAGTAGGCTGAATCCCGGGGGCTAAAAGTTGTCTATATGTTTGTTTCTTCAGTCTGTTTTTTCCAGCAAACCTATAGTTGGCATTAGCTCTATAATTTTTAATTTCTAATAGTTTTGCATGTCTTTCTTTGTCCAATCAGCGAGGCTGGAGCAATGATCCAAGTTTTCAGCTCACCCTTATTAGGAAAGTTGGGAGTAGAACTTTCCTGCCCTTATCATGCTTATTGTATTAGATTTAGTTTCTACACTGGTTTGCAAATAATGTTTAAGTAAGGCTCACATGAACCATGCCCTCCATTACAATTTATACTTACAATATAAATTTACACCTATGAACAAGCAATATGTAAATATCTAAACATTATAAGGTATTATAGATCCAAAACAAAACAGAGTCTCTGGTCAGATGTAGATATCTTGTCTGAATTGCATTATCATAACAAAATTACTTACTTTATGCATAATCTTACTACAAATACTTGTTATGACGCTAATGTGACCTCACCTCTTTTAATGTATTTAACGGTTAAAAATAATGACTCATTAAAACACTCATCCTTCGTTCAAGTGTACTTGACGATCTAAGCTGGTGCCTTTATTTCGGATTATTTATTTATTAACTTTAACTCGTTTTAAGAGAAGGTTATTATCTCATATTTTAGAATAAGAAGAATTTAAATTAGGTATTAAGAAGAACGAGAAAATGATTTTGTCGCCAAAACCTTCCGGGTGTTTTATTTGGGTCGATACATTCTTGAGTTACTGTTGGTAGCATATTAAATGAGTTTTTTATTTGTTTATTTTCTCTTCGTTTGTGTGTAGCAGGTGCAAAAAAAAAATAGACGGGAGAAATATTTAATGCAATTTTATTGTAATTCAAGAAACGAAACACGACACTATCGGTACGCAGTATCATCATAATCATTGTTGGCATAAAGACGCTGAAGAAAACAGAAATATAAACATTATTGAAGACAAAAGAAAACCGCTGCCACCATCCGCATTCTCTCTCATACAGCTAACTTCATTGAATCTTGGGACTTGAACATTTTGATTTATCTCTTGAAACATGGAATAGACCATAATACATGGATATCATTTGAACATTGAAACCTTGTCCCTCGGTACACACGGGCATTCAGTCAGGACACGATTTATTGGAAAAAGGTAAAACTGACTTGGCTGGGCCACCTGTAAAGAAGATTTGATGTTCGATAATTTCGATCACCTATACCTAACAAACATGTTTTGGAATAATTGATGGAACTCTTGGACTAGATAAGTGTTTGGTGGTGCTTTCTGTTTCTTTAACTGTTCCATCGATACAATTGACTGAATATTGACTGGGAGATATGTGATGACACAAGATGGGGGCTATTAATACCCACCTTTTCAAGGACTTTGTTAGACATGTTTTCTTTATTAATGTTTGTGGCTTTTGCATGTTTTGCCTGTGTCCTCGGTGACTCAAATATTGTAAGAATCAATTAAATGTTACCAGGAAATTAATAAGTTATGATGGATTGCATCATGGTTTTTTATGTAAGAAATTCTGTTTTTGACGTATACATATAATAAATATTTATACAACAATGTTTCAAAGATGAACCAAAGAACGTCTGGAAGAAATATATACATATACCCCGGGATAGATACCTAATAATGCTAATTAGAAATTTAGAACTTTTAGCTGAAGGATTTGGTCAGAAAGTCCAAGATACAGCGTTCATCATCAAGGCCCTCATGTACATCTCAACAAATTATCAAAACACCCGAAAAACCGGACCTTGAATTAGTTTTGAAAATCTCTCGAAATTGCAGTAACTTACAATACGATGCTGTCGAACTAGCTGTGTATAGTTCCACTTTGTTTAAATCTGAAATCGGATAGTTCTTAAAATGTGGAAAACGATAGCAATTTATAATTTGCACTGTGTAAACTACCGTAGTGTCAACGACCGAAATGGCAAATAAATATTTTTAATGTTCTACATAAAATGTATGACACAATGCGGGCGGTTAGCCTGAAATCTGTGAAAAGAAAGTGGGTCTAATCTTAAGATCTGCTGATAAACTTACCTTAAGTCCAAGAGAAAGAAATGTTAACTGTTTCTTCTGTACAGACGCTTATTTAGGACAAAACTTCAAACAACTTCGAACAAAAAGTCAATAAAGTGCCGTGTACCATACGTGTAAAAGTTGTAGGCAACACTTTGAACATTTTGTTTAAGAAACTTAGAACAAGAAATTGCGTGGTGGCCCGACCACAATGTCAAGTTTAAAATTAGCTCAATGACCGCTTTACTGCAATTGTTGTTGAAATTTTAGTCAAAAGCAAATATTATCCAAGAAAATTGTTGTTTTGGATTCATTTGTAACACGTTGGCACAATTGAATCATAAAGCAGGCTCTCGATGATGATGACAAGCTCCAGCTGAGACAAGTGAATCTGAATCTTCGGTCCAAACATTTGGCAAAATATTAAGTAATCACGAGCCTAGGTTTTTTGCTTTCAGCCCAGGAAGAAATCTTCACGAAACTTTGGAGATGCGGTAGCGTGCTGTGTTAATGCACAAGTAGCTTTGCTTGAACTGAACATGGATGATCTGATTCTTGAAAACAGTAACATTCCATGCATCATAATACACCAGTTAATCTATATTTATTTTAAAACGAAAAAAGACAATAAAACTGTTTTTTGTCATTAGTACCGGTAGAATAGGTAATGAAGATCTTAATGCTGGCGTGTTCACATTAACACTCTTAACTCTAGCCTCTCTTTCTTTCGTTTATATCGAACTGACGCCTTAACGGGAGTCAGAGAGACGATCTCTCATATCCATTCTCATTCATGTAACAGACTCAATGCTCAACTAAGAAAGCAAAGATTCCGAAATTTCATTCCAATAAGTTTTAAAGTTTTTAAGTTTAATATTAGGCTAGATCGTTAACTAAACCACGACCTAATTCTCTGCTGAGACAATCAACCGTTTCTCTCATTCTGCTCACTTCCGTTTTGGACTTTAATGAAAGAAAAAATACCTTGATGATGATTTTGTGGGTGAGGATACACAGGTTGCCGAATTTAAGGCATCCTTTCACCCAATGCTTAGACTGACAATGGTTCAATTCGAAAGATATCCCGTAGAATCAGTCATCTATATCCAATGAGAGCTCAGACCTACACTGAGGTTGAAAGCGTCCTGAAATCCAACGGATCTCAGACTAGGATCTTTGAACCAACACAGGTCAGGTTCCAGACTTGCCGAATTTGAAAGCATGCTGTCATATGAGAACCGGTATCATGCCTACTGTACATCATGTACATTGGCAAGGTTGCGAATTCGAAGGTGTTGAATAAGTAGGTCCGAAAGCGGAAAAACCTTTGAATCTATGGGAAATCTTTGTTGGTAATTCACTTGGGAATTCATACTCTCACATTTTAGGAATATCACATGAACCTACCAGTAATTATCATTCAGAACACAAAGAAAATAAATAAAGCACAAGGATGCCATTTCGATTACTTTTACTTGATGATTTCACAAGTGTTTTTATGATTATTTATATCAATTTTATAAACAAAATAGGTAATAATACCAGGCATATGAAAAATACGAGACTGGTTAATTGTAACGCTTTGATAGCATACCAGTACATTTTATCACTGCGCCACTGGTTTTTGAGAGCATTTGTGTTTGGTCACACCTGTCATTTAAATGCTAATCATTTTCATGTGAAGTGATTTATCTAATGAAATAACCTAATTTGTATTTTTTGGCAAATTCATCAACTAATGATTTCTCATAAAAGTTTTTATTGCATTATATAGTCCATTATTTCATTATGCCTGGGACTATCATGATCGCGTGATGCGTTTGACGTGTAACAAATTTATATCATCATGCTTTATATACAATTTTGAGGGTTGATTTACTTGTGTGTGTGTGTGGGTGGGGGTGTGCCAGTGTTTGTTGGTTGGAGTGTGGGGTGTGTGGGTGTGTGTGTGTGTGTGTGTGTGTTTTGATTGGTTTTTTGTTATTGCTATTTTTGTTTTTTATTTATTTGTTTGCTTGTTTTATTTTCTATATAGTTTGATGATATGCAAAGTATGAGATCTTATAACAGCCTACTCGGCATTGAAACTTCTTCTTGGGACGTTTATCTCAGTTTCATCTTTTACTGGACGGCATAGTTTGAAAGACCATAACTTACCATGTGGATATCGGATACAATTCATCGTTGTGTCACTTTAAACCTAAGATGAACTTTGCAGATATGTAAAAAACGAAAATGACTTTACGTCCACATATAATAGTCAAACTAACAATGCAAGTTGCTTCATAATATATATATAATAAAGAAACCCCATATCTTGAAGTGATAGGGCCTGCTTGCATATAAGCTGCATTGATTATTTTTAGAGCATGATGATCGTGCAAAATTTTCCGATCAGGCATTCATAACCAGCGTCGGACCAAAACTTGCAACACGAATTCGATATTATATCCAAACTTCAAAAATTATTACAGAAATCCAATAAAATTTGCCCTGAAGGTATAAGTTTAACTTAACATACCCAGACAAATAACGAGCCAGCAAATATAGAAATGGATTTTTACGTGTACACTTGAATTAAAATAAACATGGTTAAGTTGCAATCCCTGGTCACCAACAGCAGGTTACTTTTAATTCGCGGTGTCGTCATCTGGTCACCGTAAGATTTCTTCCCACACGAGTTTGTTTCACTTAACATGCTTACCTCCTCTCAATCCTGAACACACGGAAGGGTTAAAATAACCCATATATTCATCCAAACGTCGCTCACGCAGAAAGGAAACGGCGTTATTTTTTGTGTGCACGCCTGTCGACGCAGTCTGTCATTAAGTTCGTTCTGTAAAGGTCGGATTATTTTACACAAGAATAAAGGTTAACTAACAAGACTAATTTGCGAGTACAGCCCCCTTAATACCCCTTTTTAACTTTTGACACACAGGGCATCACCAACTTTATAACAACTTTTTAATTTGTTAATATTTAGGTGAGGAAGTTGTTAACACAAAGTTTGTAAGGGTCTGCGCACGCACGTGACCCGATTTCTAAATTCTATTTTTCTAATCATGGCATTGCAAGTTGTTAAAGTAATCAGTCATTACTTATATGAAGCAAAGTTAAAAGTGAATTCAGTTAATACTTTGGTATACAGAATAAGTTGAATTAATTAATTATACTGTAACTTGGTTTAATGAGTTTTACGAAATTACCAAGGAGTTTCCTCCTTATGTTTGATTTTGTGTTTGATTCGATAATCATGATTGCACCAAGTCCTAATTTCAAATTACTTGCTATCTACTGATGATCAATGCTCATAACCATAAACCTGCTTTGCATTTTCAAGATAATGTATAGCGGGTTTAAAAAACAAATCATGACAATGTATAGCGGGTTTAAAAAACAATGTTAACATGGTTGAAGTAGTTGATTATATACGTATGCAATTATACATCTTAGTGGAGTCTTTGCCGATCGTTTCGTCTTTACAGATGATCTTGTCGTTTTGAAATCACCTCAAGAAAGGCATCAGCCTCAACAACAACAACGACAACAAATCTGTCCTAAGATAATGAAGAGAGAAGGAAGGCAAACACATAATTTATTTCGCATGATTCGGTGTTACTATTGACTGAAATTGCAAGCCCACATCTTGCAAAGAAAGAAAATTAAACATTACGGACAAGGACTGAAATTAGGGCAAATTTGTAACCTTTCGACTTCCAGATTCCATATTTTGATTCTTTTTTTAATAAAACTGTCAAGTACTTAAAGATACGGCCTTCTTGTTGTTCAAAACAATCATGACAATTTTGGTAATGAATTGCTTTTGAACCCTAAAATAGTTTAACAATAGGTCTCGAGACATTGACCTGATTCAAGAGTGTCTAATTGTCAGCGACTTAGCACCGGTTACAATGAAATAGAAAACAACACAGAGTAAAATATTTATAGTTTCCCGTCTGCTCCATATCACATTTTTATGAGTCGAAAGTTAGCCTTGTTTGTAACTTTCAAAGTTCCTTAGAATATATGTTTTGTGTTGCAATCGGCAATCTAAGGATTATCAAATCGCATTGAAAAGTAAAAATTCAATTTAAATAAATTGCTTAAAACATATCTGACAAATATTATCATGATTATGTCGTATGTTTTCACTAAACTTTTTTGAGATTAACAATTCAATCTACTCAAATGCAAAAACACACACCAAAAAAACAGACTTTCGATTAAAGGGGCATTGGACAAGTTCAGCATCATCCCCAAACATTTTGAGATTTTTGCATCATTTGAAGTATTAGTGGTAATAATGACAGCATGCAAAGTTTCATCGTCAAATTCAAACCCTATATATCAAAATATTTAGATATTCTCTTATTTTTAATTATCGTTGTCGACAACGATATATACTGCCCTCTATAGTTGAATTTCTAGAATTAGCCTTTTCAGGAGATCTAATGAAAATTTAAAATTTCTTTTGATTTGTCTACAATCTATGATGTGAAAGGAGTGTTTTACAAACAAATCTTTGGATCTTTCTCATTGTACAGCATCAATAAATACGTTTAGAGAATAGCTTCATACCAAAAATCAACAAATAGAATAAGATTCAAAATTTTTGACTTTTTTGAAGGTTTTGATCAAAATTTTCCCGATATCTGGTAATTGACTGTTATTTTCTAACATAGGAAGTGTAAATCACCCACAAAAAAAAATTCAAAATTTTGTCCAATGACCATAACTACCTAGTAGGCCTAAAATACCCACTGTAAAACAACAACAACAGCTGCAGCAGCAGCAGCAAATTTAGGTCTAGATTATCAGGCTTATAAATTAATATTTATGAAAACTAGTAAAAAGTCATGTACTTCTTCTAACTTACGAAAACACATAACACTGCATAATGTGAAACATTTTCTTTCAAAGACTAGGCCTAAAATAGTTCCAAAAATAGCAAAAAGACAGAAAAAAAATCAAACACCTGTCTGACTTCCCTGGAGTTGTAATTCTCAAAAGAAAGGTGTTATTACCCTAGAATTTGGCTCGTGGCTGATCCATAAATGAATTGGGATTAACTTGACTTTTTCTTTTGATGTTACCAAGTTGAAAGACCTTCATTTCCAAATAATAATGAAAGTGATCCTTTAAAAATTTTAAAAAGAAAAAAACCTTTTCCCTAAGATTTCTTGTGTTTTGGCAGGTTTTATATAGTTTTTTATTTTTTATCTTAAAGCTCTATATTTTCCGATGATCTGAGTGGTTGTATAATGCCAAGGTAATTGTTGGGTATTATGCAAGAGATCTGCACAGAACGTTTGAAGAGAGAAGGTTTAGACCCTTATAAAACAAATTGGTAAACATTTTGGTAAATATTGTACTGTCTACAATCTTGATAGTATTTGTACAATATATGGGTATTTTTCCCCTTTTTCCACAATTTGGAAATTCTAAGAAACTGGAAATTATTCTAAACAAATATGGCAATTTTATTGTTAAAAACAGATCATGTATTGTTTGTTCCATATATCTCTGTATGATTTATTTTTTATTTATTTATTTACAACATTCGGCGGAAAGCCAGGCTTATCCCACTATATATGCATTAAATTAAAGGGACGCCTCCATGATGTGAAAGCCAGATATGTTCTCGCCTCAGGAAATGTATAAATTTTAACTTGTTCAGGTTCGAGTGTTATATAATTTTTAAGAGGCTCAGTTTTATTCTTAAAAACAGATTATCATGTATTGTTATACTTTTAAATTGTTTTATTATGAAGTCATTTTGTTTACAAGTCGAAAATTATTAAAAGATTTCGTCCTGAGGCACACTCTTTGCCGGTTTTACATGGTTTCAGATAAAAGAGCGGCGAGTGCAATAATAAAAGATTGTCGCGTATGAATATAGCGGGTTACTTTGAATTTTCTTTTGTAACTCAAAACAGAAACAAGTAATAATACTGTTAGTACAGAATAAATCTTTTCAAATTACAGTAATTATCAGCACAATCCTTGTTAGTTCTCTTGTTGAAGTTAAACTGAAAACTGATTGCACAAAAGAGCAAAGTGACCAGGTGACCTACATTTTAGAACATTTTTTACCTTTCTCAACTCTCCCAATCATCATCTTCGATTAATTCTAGTTAAATTTTGAGATAATCAAGGGCTACTACGAGCACACTCCATTTTCGATCACTTATTGTGTTGTAAAAATTGGCTGAGGTAAAATTCAGGTACAGTTTTAGTCACAAATAAAACGTGTTTTTTCGGAAAAATTGTCCCGCAAAAACTAATGTTTAATGATAACGATTTGATAACGGTAATGGCGTAAGGGCCATGTCAACCCTTCATTTTCAGAAATGGTTTTTGCTCTGTAACTCAGCAACGGATAATTAAATCCCAATAAAAGTATATATTTCTAAAAGCGGATTTGCATACTGAACATAATGGTGAGGTTATTTTTGGACCAAAATATGTCATTTTGGCCGTTAGGTACAAAAAGGGTCAACAAATCATGTTTTTGGCCCAAATGTTACGGAAAAGATAACTAAATTTTGCGTTGGTAAAATTTCGAAACATATTGCCAAAAAAGCTCAAAAAGTGTCATAGTTTGTCAAAAATGGTGGCAGCGGTGGGATTTTTGACATTTTTGGACCAATTTTTGACAAGATCTCAACAACTAAGAACAAAAAAAATCAAAAATTTGAAAAATGCGTTCCTAGATATTGCTTTCTAGATTCTAAATAGTAAAATGGTTTGACATTTTATCGAAGCACAATTTAGTTAACTTTCCCATAAAATTGTTCTGATGCACTGTAAACTATTACTTTGTACATAAACAATTTTGTAACCTTTTGTATTTTGAACAAGATCGGACACTTTTGAAATTTTGGCTATAAATCCAGAAACATATAAGTAAAAGTATACTTTTTCTGCTTCCTTATGATGAGAGCAACGTGTTAGTGTGGTTTTGAACAAAATTTTGACCAATTTTGAATTTTCTTCCTTTGTATTGGCGGTCATTTTGTTTTATGCATAATCAACACATTTTGTTTGAGAGGTCATCACCAGTCAATTTCAACCAAAAAATCTTGTGCTGCAATTTCGTCTACGTAGCCTAAATTGATAATACACATGGTTAATTGTTCACAAGCACGTAGCCAGGGGGGTGCGGTGGGGGTGTCGTACCCCCTCCCCAAATTTGAACACCAAAGAACACCCAAATCACCAATATACGTAAATACGTAAATGGAGGTCGTGTTTTAATAAAATACTACACAGAATCATGGAAAAGTGATAAAAACCATTTCTTTTCTTTTTGTTTTGCTTGTGCCTTTGTTAAAACCACTAAAATTAGTTTAGGGTCGACCCAAACGAAATTATTTCCTCCAAAAGGTCCACTTTTTGAAAATCCGTATCCCCCCCCCCTTGAAAAATTCCTGGCTACGGGCCTGATTGGTCACACACATTTTTCATACATGTCATAGCACAGGCTCAAAATGTCTCAAACTCGGCAGCATTTCTCTGGACACTCAAAATCCAATTGCATGTTCACAAGTTTTACAAAAGCAGCAAACTTAGGAAAACTGTTAACAATTCTGATATGATATGTATTACAGAAACACATTGTTTGCGTCATACTTGAAGTCTTTTATTTAGAATAATGTAACCATACTTATTATTGCTATTCGTACCAAGAAGAACCAACCTTTAAACTTTCTTACCTCTGAATCTATTGACATCAATAGGAATGCCCTCCTTCTCAGCAAGCCTAGACGAATACCAAACCAGGAGTTCTTCTCCCTTGATGACTGGCCTAGAGGTCCGGAACACCACCTGATTGGGTTGGTCGACGGACAAATCAGCAACGAGATTATTATCATGATCCTTACGAGCAGGGCTGACGAATCTCATCCATCGTGTCGAGTGGGCGTCGGGACCACTGATAAGTCGACCATCTACAAATTTCACCTATGTTTGAGAAATAACAATTGAAAGCAAAATTTAAAGTCTACAAAATTGTTACAAGAAAGTGCAATATTTCAGAAATATTGGTCAGACACGTCTCAGTAGCTATGGGACTGTCCCTTCCTCTATTGTATGGGTTGCAAAGTGACTGCAATGACCTTGATATGAAATTGCGTGATCTTGAATGACCCGTGGGTCACTTTTGAAAATCTAACTTCAAATGACACATTGACCTTGAATGACTTTGACCTAACACTACAGAACACACCCTTTGTCAAATGCTATTCATGGTATAACTTTGGGATCAATAATTAAAGAGCTAATAACATTGAAATGACCTTGGATGGATGACATTGGGTCGACGTTTTGACTTATTTCAGACATTTGACCTCAAATAACCTGACCTTTAATTGATCTGACCCTTCTTGGACACACACTGGGTCAAAGGCTATTCATGGTCCAAATTTGGTCTATGTAGGGGCAAGGGTTCATTAGTTATGACAGTGACCGACCTTTTGAACAATTTTGGTATAGTACAATGAAATGACGTTTGAACTGACCTTGGCCTTCACGATCCAAGTTTGGTTCAAGTATAATGATCAAGGGTGCACGAGTTATGGCAGTGACCTTGAAATGATCGCTTTCAGAACCTCATTACTTGTTATAATTCACACGAGGACAAAATTAGGAATCGCTCGACGGAACTTCTTTTTCTCATTTTTTGCATTATTTTTTCGATATTATCTTCTTCAATTTTTTTTTAGTTTTATAAGAAAGTCCAGATTCAGACTTAAAAATTATAAAATTTGATGCGCGTAAATTCAGCGCTACTTAATTTAGTACCGAATTAGAATTTTAGATGTATATATATGGAACACTTTTCGAGAAACTGGTGAAAATAGTCAGCGAAAAATAAAAAAAATAATAAGAATTTTCATCAGATTTTCTGTTGTAAAATTGGATTGCCTTGATCAATTTCAACAAGTAATGTGTCATTTTAAAGCTTAAAAAAATGCTATAACAGATGAAATAATAAAATCAAAATTGATATCATCTGCAAAGTCCCTCCTTTCGGGGTGAGCCATCACATATATACTTCGGGGGCAGTCCCATTCTGGACGCGACACGTATGTAAGGCTCAAAGGACCCAGTTTTTAGCATCGCTGTCACCCAAAGCCCTGATATTTACAATAATCATGTATGTGCTATCACCCAAAGCCTCCATGAATGTTTATATTTTTCTCTCATGGAATGAAATACTGAGATATTCCTTGCCATAAAAGTACACAAACATGGGAGCACCTTCTTATACCTGAATTTATACTGCTATTATAACACCCTTAATCTGATTTGATTTGCTTAAAATCTCCAATTGAGACTTCTTAAGTAGATTAACAATTTTGTTACAAAATATACCGGGCATTTATATGTATCTTTATACATAAAATCGTAAAGAAATACATGCATTCTACCATAAGCATACCATCTGATTAACTCAGAAATCTTCGTCTGTTGGCAAAATACCAGATTTACTTTAATACCATATTTATACAACAATTGATCAAATATCGATTTCTTTATTCTCTTTTTATTTTTTTTATTTTTTGATTTGAAATATTGAGTTAAATCTGGTTTTGGTGTCTACTGATTTGTTGATTAATCCCAAATTTGATCAATATTTTAGTCCGATTAAACGCATTCCCATGTCATTATCGGATCTTGGATTAAAAGATTTATAGAATAATAATCATTTTAATTTTAATGTGAAATCACCCTTTTATGATGAGTAGGACTATTTGGGACTCTAAATTATTTACAGGAAATCGTACAATGAAAACGGGGATTTTCACCACGAGAAGAATGACCATTTTCGTCCCCTTTTTCATTCCTTTTTGAAACTACCTGATTATCGTTAATTTCAATAGATATCTCTACTTCGTTATTGAAAGGGCCATTTTCAAAGTGTGATTACCTATTATATTATATTGCTTTCAATGTTGCAATTTTTCTTTTTGAAAGTTATTAATTTACAATCATGAGAGAATTGTCAAAAAGGTTCGTGTAAAATTTGGCAGAAAAAAGTTACAATTCTCAAAATTATGAGTTTGTAAGACTGAACGTTTGTGTCTTCCAAACATGTACTGTATATAGACCTACACACATCCGCCAACAAACTCTGTCAAGCACATGTATTGTAACTTTGTAAGGCTATAACATTAGGCTATCTATATAATAATACTGGGAAGTCTGTGTGGCTGTCTGTCTGTCTGCCCTCGTATAACACCAGAACCCCTGACCAGTTCTAAACCAAACTTGGACCATGAATAACGATTGACCCAGGGAGTGTTCTAAGGTGGTGTCCGGTAAAGGTCAACCAAGGTCAGGCTTATTTGAAGTCAATCTAAAAATGTTCAAAAAAGTGACCTGAGCTCATCCGTGGTCATTCGGGGTGTATCAAGGCCACAGCCGTAAAGGCGGTGTCACACATCACAAAACGTACTTATAACGTACTTATAACGTACACTGGATTTGTCATTGAAGTACATGTAATATCGATTACCAAACAAGTTCGTTATTAGTACGTTATTCGTACGGTACGGTGATGTGTGACACCGCCTTAACTCATTGACCCTTGACCCTAAGTGGACCAAACCTGCACCATATACAGCCACCCGTGGACTGATCTGGAGGGATCAGGTGTAAGTCATTGGTCTAAGGTCATTTGGGGTCAAATCTCAAAAATGTTCGAAAAGTAGACCTGAGATCATCCAAGGTCATTTGGGTTCATTCAAGGTCGCAACCATAACTCCTTAACCCTTGACCCTACCTGGACCAAATCTGTCCCATGGACAGCTGTTGCCCTGGGGAGGGTTCTGGTATGGTCAGATCAAGGTTATCCAAGGTGAAAGGTCATTTGGGGGTAAATCCTGAAAATGATTGGAGAGTATAAGTATATAAGGTCACACGAGGTCTTTGGGGTCATTCAGTGGCACAATCAAAGAGATAACTCAAGGTCAAAGCTCATTAGAGGTCAAATCTAGAAACGTTTAATCTGAGGTTTCAAATCTTACTTAAAAATGTTGAAAAAGTTGACCTCGGTTCACCCAAGGCTTAGGTCACTCAGTGTCAAGGTGCATGCAGGCATCCCGCTAGTTAAAGTATAATAGGAGTAGATGATTCTAAAACTGCATGCATGGTGCGTAATAAATAATTTTATGACGTCATCGTGTGAATTTTAATAGCCTTAAAGTTGTATAAATGTGTTCATAAATTTTAAAAAGACGACTTGGTTTTTCATTTAATTATTAATGTACACACTGACCTATTTTTAAACTCTAAGTTTATAAATAATTTCCTCATTATAACTACTCTTGAGACATTTGCCTTAGAACTTAAATCAAAGAAATCCACTTTTCAAACAACACGTGCACAGGTCTATAAATGTTCGCAAAGCATGCTAATTCGAATACGCACGAACCACAAACAATAAATCAGAAATATAGTAATTTTGCGACCCGTGTTTGTCCGCTGGCTATGACGATGGCTCTTACGGCATAGTCAACCGTCTTCCTCCCAAGATAAAAGCTCTCATGCTCCCGCAGGCCGCTACAAAGAAATAACATGACAAATATAGTTTTTGTAACCATTTCACAAAATAAACAGCGTGGTGGTATATAATAACATAAAAAGAAAAAGATAAATTTTAGAAATAGTTTTAAATATTTTATTTCAACTTGGTTAGACCAATGTATGTGTTAAATCAATTGTTATGCTATAAAATTGTTACAAGAGAAGTGACCATGTCCATCGGGTGGTCATTGATGGCACAACTTACCATATGTTAAGGAAATAAGATACCACGGTATTCGGTTAAAAGTTTAAAATAATCAAAATACTTCTTTATTGGGATTTGTCTATCATTGTGTTTGCTTGGGATTAATGGAGCATTTATTTTTCTATTTCTTACGACACCTTAATCATGTTAATGGCATTCTACTACATCATATTGTAATATGCTATTTCAGCATATACAAATAAGCATCCTTTGAATTTAGTAAAAATCTGTATTTGCATTAAGATTAAATCTGTTCCTCTGTTAAACATGAAACAAAGCAGTGCTTGTTTTTGTTTTTGTTTTATACTTCTACCAATTTTCCCATGAAATGTCACAGTTTTTACCATTCAAACATTAAGATAAATATCTGAAATTATATAAATAAATTCAAATACAAGAGACATACTTTTACAAACCGTTAATCCATTTCTTTGTACTTTTCCGACACTGTTAGGGCGGGGCACGTGCTCTAAAAACCTAATAAAACACTATCCGTTTTAACAATTTTTTTTTCTTTAAATATCTTGGTCATTCTATTAATTTTTACAACTGTGTTTTCAACAGTGATTTATCTTCAAGACGGGTTTTGTATACTCGGGTTTCTTTTTAAATAAACTATATAGATTTGACTTTTGTTTACAATAAAAGCGCGTGCTTTCAGTTGTTATACCTAAATGCCGCGTCTTGCCTGTTTTACTCATTCTGAGCAATGCTGAGTAAACTTGTTTGGCAAATGCACGTGGGTTGTATTATGTGTTTTAAACGAACAAACCCGGATGAAGTGAAGCATTTTCTTTATTTGCTTTCTAGGGTTATAATTTACTAGATTTAATTTCATGTTACATTTGCCCTCTAACACTTAGTATGCTTTTAATATAAATTGCTCATCAATATGGCAGGACACTTATTATTTAGATGCTCTGCACATGTTGATTCGGTTATGGGATGAATAATATTTTTAGATGTAAATTGATCAACTGGTAGATTTTAACTTAAATTAGCATTGACATTTAGTGACTAGATAATAACCGAGCGATTTTTTTTTTAAAGAAAAAAATCGTGCTAGCATTCCTGTTTGATCAAATATTGTATTATTTTGCTTCCGTTTTTGTTAGATTGTAGTAGTAAAATTATTACTACGAAATTGAGTTTCGAATGTAACGTTTTCGCTGATTTTTGTAAGTAGCAAGATACATTTAAGATATGTTCGTATCCAGACAATCTTTGATAAAGTTCAAAACAATATTATATATGTTTAATATAAAATATGAAACAAGTCAGCTCCTGTTTTTGAAGTACAAAGTGTTACATATTTATCTTCATACGCCTATTATGCAACTGTCAGCTTCACTAATCAATTCAAACATAATCACCACCAAGCTCTCTCTATTAAATACTCACTTTACAATCACAGCCGAAACAAATAGAGCAAATTGCATTCCTCTTTTACACAAGCTCGTCAATAAATGATTCAATTAAATAATAGCCTTAACAATGAACGCTATATCAATTACAGCACAGAACACCAGCTAACACCATATGACGATTTCCCATCATTTTTTCTTCTTTCATAAATATGAACTTGTTAAATATCAGTGGATACAATCAATAGGCTTGCTTGTTAAATAAACACATGATTTTACACCCTTTAAGTGGTGGTTTAATCAGACAAAAGATAATATTATGAACTTGATATGATAAAAAAGATTTGATTTCTGTCCGATTCTTGAAGTTATTTAGTGCACAGTGTGTTTAAAGCGTTTAAAACAAATTGCCTCCGTTAACAATGGTTAATGCCGGGGATAGCTCGTATGTTTGGGAATTCACCACATGGCTCTTGTAGGTAATTATATTATCATGATTATATGCCACCAACTCTCTATATCTATTCAAATTAAATAAAGATAAACTTTAACATTTCATTTCAGTCTGAATGTACAATCGTTTCTATTCCCACGTGTCTTCTTTTACAGGGTGTGCCAATGAGAACTAGAGCACTTGCAATGCCCTGTTTCTACATTAAATTCAAATCTTTGACGTGAGGCACAATCTAGAATTAAAAATCTTTAATTTGCTTTTTAAATCATAAAAATTGACCAAGCCAAAGTTATCTTCATTTCAGTAAAATCTGTGGTTTTCATTCCTTTCCACGATCTCAGCAGCTACACAAAAATATAAAAAACACAAACATGAAAAAGACATAGTCTAAAAAATATATTATATGAAAAAGACAAACATAAGGCAGTAGTCAGTATTAAAATAGTTTATGATAGCATTAAGCTAAACTGATTGATGTTATAATAATATTATGTATATTGAGAAATGGCAATTTTGTTCGGTGATTTTAATTGTATTTAGGGGCCTATCTTTAAACAAAGACATTTAAAGCTGTCATAAACAAATACAATGGAATGCTGTTAACATTAGGTATAACTATTTGAAACCATTAAACAATTATAATAATTAATAACCCTTAATTGTATCTGTAAATAATGTCATTTATCAAAACCAATAGGTACTCAATTAGATTTTTAATCACAAAAGCGAGAGGACTGTCACTCCGTCATTGTCAACTTACTGATTATTTTCCTGTTACAAATAATTACTCAAAAAAATTAAGTGTATAAGTGTGAAATAAAATTACACCCGCATGCGGCATTTTTCATGGCAAACAAATTAAAGTCACTTTTTGTGGAATGAGTGAAACAAATTTTGATCCGGGCATTTGTCGCCCAAGAGGTGCTCTTTTTTTCTACGAAACATTTTTTGACATTATGCTGATAACAATAGATTATCCACGCTTCTTTGGGTTTATAAGTGTAACATTAAATCATTGTCATGATTATATTTAATGAAATTAATTCCGTTTTAATTACTCTAATGATTCTTTTATCTGAACATGAAATGTGTGTTTGTTTTCTTTGTACTAGACGTAAGTACGTAGCATACATAGGTTATATATAGGCAAAAAAATTCAATATTATCAGTTCTTTAAAAAACAAACAAGAACCATGAAATCTGAAATCTTATTACAAACATGTCATTTAAGAGAAAAATGGAGGAAAATCGGAACTCAAACATGGTCCCTTGAGGAAGAATGCTACATTTAACATAGCCTGCAGATTAGTGTTTTTAATTGTGCATAGGTTCTTGAACTATTGGGTATTTACTGGTACGTGATTGATCTGCAAGAGGTTCCCATATTTACCATTTACGGGACAAATACCGAGCAATTTTATTAGAGAGTATAAGCTGATAGATTCAACAACGCCAGTTTGGTTGAAGATTAGTAAAGATGGTCTAAAGTCATAAACATTTTACATTATCTATTCATAATGCAAATGAACTTCATTCGCTTCGATGGCAAATGTTATCACCTGATGAAGTCATCAGGCATTATTTTGAGTTACAGGAAATCTCATTTGTCATGTTTGTTCGGAACCATTTTTGCACGAAGTCGATTTGGCGCGCGCAGTCGTAGACCTACCATTAGTGTTTTAAAAAAATATTCTCGAGGATCCGAAGTGCCAAAAATGTGAGACATGTTTTACACAAAGGATACACCGACATGGACAGGTCTCAAGCAGGGTATCAAAATCAACCTGGTGCTCTGCAAGTCTCATATATGGTATCAATTTTAGCTTTTCAGTAATGGTTAGATTGATTTTAATGGTGTCAAAATTGCCAATTACCCTAAACATAACTCTAACCCTACACTTACGTCCCATTTTGGTTGCAAAAAGAAATTATGCGTCCCGGATATTATAGGGTATCCATTCAAACAGATATGATAGATTTATGGTCTAAATATTATTTTTATATGGTATCTTGCATTTCACGAATTTTTGGCCATACATAGGGTCATTTTCGAAACCTGTATCTCGCGGATGGTTAGTTTATTTGTTACCCAAGCACAAATATCAGTTACCCCCAGCTCGAGGATACAAACATCAATTATAGTTCAAATAACATTTGCAATACTTGAA
>JXSR01S071158.1:64336-84787 GCA_000969725.1 Ophiothrix spiculata
GACATTTTATGGGAAAATTGGTAGAAGTATAAAAAAGTACTGCTTTGTTTCATGTTTAATTAACAGAGGAACAAATATACAATTTAATCTAAATGATATACGAATTAAAAGGAAAATGTTTTTTTCAAGTATTGCAAATGTTATTTGAACCATTGATAAGACTAAAACAGGGTCATGCTCGAAAACTTACTTATAATTTAGAAAAATATTACGTTAGAATGATATTAAGTTGATTTCAAAACTGTTTCATATTATTATTAATTGCAATTTTTCATTTCATATAATAACCAATTCCAAAGATGACGACTACTTGTATAAGAATACCTTTTCAGTAAGTGATTTCTTATTGAAGGCGATGTTAGGATCATTTGCATGTCTTGATTGATAATTATGATGTCAGAACGCTTATTAAAATATTCGTTGAAAACTACAGCTAAATTAGTAAAAACAACGCAAGCAGCATCTGGAGTTAAACATTACTTAGATTTTTTTCCACAAAAACACATCGTTTTATTTACCCAGAGCTGGTTTATTTGACTTCATTTTTTGTACAAAAGACGATCAATTTTTGCCAACCAGATATTTAAAAACTAAATTGCCCTTTCTTTATCTGTTTAGATGGTGAGAATTTATCTAAAACATTTCAGATGTTGAAGGTTTTGGATGACAAGTTGATGGTGTTTACTTAACATCACTTAATATCCCCGCCCAATAGTATAGTGATTTCTTCATCTATTTAAAAAATTGAACTTCAAAATCTGACGATTAGCACACATGCGTGATACGGCAAGTTACAAATTCACCAACTGTGCCAGCTTTGGTTATACACCAGTGGGGTCGGTTTAAAAATCGACTGACGGAAAATCATACACTGGTCTTTGTTGAACGTGATTCCACAGCTGCTATGCGGCAAGAATTTTCCCACTCGATTCACACGATGTGTTGAGGTTAATAAAATTAAGGGAAAATAGATATCATGTACTAACATTATGTTGAGGATGATATGGTATGAGGGATGCCTCGAAACATTTATAAAACCTGTGGCGGTGTTTAACTACCATCAACTCCTATTGGGTTGCTAATAATTTGGAGGAACGTGGTGTCATATGTATGCATATAATCAGATGGAGAAATTCCAGGATGTTAATATAGAACATGTAGAAGGAAGAAAACTTTTGCCATGTTTATTATACCAATGATGTATCATCGGTTCTATTCGTTGATGCTTAATGAATGCTTTTGATACCTAAATAGACATAGACAGGTTAAGCTTATAATGTATATCACTGCTTAACCATGCTAACACTGTTTTTAAAGCGACATAAGCATGATAAGCAGCATATTATTGGTTTGTTCTGAGGAACACCATGATTCAACCGCCGATGATTCTTCACCAGCAATTTACAGCCTCTCAACTCATATCATCTATGCATCATTCATATTACCCAAATCACAAGCCGCATTTTTCGCCTTTGTCTTCCCCACCATCATCCTCATCAAATCCACCCCATCATCTGCATTACCAGATTACAAGCATTACAGTCCCCCTGCTGGTATCTGCAGGGAGCGGCGAGAGTCGTCAGTCTCTGAGATTGAGACAGTGGTATGGAGCAGTAGCGCGATTCCTGCTGATGTCACATTTGGACCATTTGATGGAGAATTTACTCTTGGGGAAGGAATGAAAGATCATAGAGATGCGCCTTATATGCTAGAGGTAAAGCAGAAGTCGTCATCATTATCATTCTATTAAATCTATTAATTGACAAAAATTCCACAATTATAATGTCTCTTGCTTTATCTTATCAAAAATTGCATTATTTTATATACGAATTAAAAGGAAAATGTTTTTTTCAAGTATTGCAAATGTTATTTGAACCATTGATGTTTGTATCCTCGACCGGGTTTGGGGGGGGGGGGGGGGTTAACTGATGCGCGCCTGGTAACCATTTGCGTCCTACAGGTTTCGAAGATAACCCTATGTGAGACCAACAATTTGCAAAAATGAGGGAAATGCAAGATACCCTATAATCATGATAATAATAAGACCATAAAGCCGTTCATATCTGTTCGAATGGAGGACGCTCAATTTCTTTTTTCAATCAAAATGGTACGTAAGTATAGGGTTAGAGTTATATTTATGGTTAGAATTTAGGGTCAGTTTAGGGTTAGGGTGGGCTCATGGTTAGTGAGTTAGAATCGGGTCATGGTTGAGTTAGGGTCGGGTCATGATTAGTAGCTAGGATCGGGTCATCATGGTCATAGTTTTGTGAGTTACGGTCGGGTACTCTGCGGCCCATATGGCCATTTGAACAATTACAGGAAGTCTAGCTAGGTAATTGAAGCATTTTACTTGGCTGTTTTGATACCATTAAAATCAATCAAACCATTTTTTTTAAAGTTTTATACCACATAAGAGACTGAAAAGCTCAAATTGATACCCTATGTGACACTTGCAGAGCGCCAGGTTGATTTTGATACCCTACTACAAGTCTTAAGACTTGTCCATGTCTGTGTATCTTTGATATAAAACATGTCTCACATTCATTGGCACTTACGTGGTTAACGGTAGTACCCTGTTACTACCCTCGGATCCACGATAATAATTTTTAAAAGTACTAATCGTAGGTCTACGACTGCGCGCACCAAATCGACTTCGTGCAAAAACGGTTCCGAACAAAAATGACAAATGAATTTCCTGTAACTCAAATACCCGATGACGACATAAAGTGATAACATTTGTCATCGAAGCGAAGGATTTTCATTTGCATTATAAATAGATAAATGCAAAATCTTTATGACTTTGGACCATCTTTACGACTATTTTTTAAATAACTGAGAATATTAAATTGTTTGCCTATAACCTATGCATGCTACGGGACAAGTATACGTCTAGTGCTCACAAAGAAAACAAACAGACATGTCATGTTCAGAAAAGAGAATCATTAGAGTAATTAAAATGGAATTAAACTCATTAAATATAATCATGACAATGATTTAATGTTACACTTAATATATCCAAAGAAGCGTGGACAATCTATTGTTATCAGCATAATGTCAAAATAAAAACGTTCCATAGAAAAAAGAGTACCTCTTGGGGGAAATGTCAAGAGTAAAATTGTTTAGTTCACTTATTTCACAAAGTGACTTTAACTTGTTACCACCAACAATGCCGCATGCGAGTGTCATTTTGTTTCACACTTAAACAGTTATTTTTTTGGGTATTATTTGCAACAGGAAAATTAGTTAGCTGACACTGATGAAGTGGCAGTCCTTTCGCTTTTGTGATTAAAATTTAATTGAGTACATTTTATTTGTTTCTGATTAATGGCATTGTTTTACAGGAATGGGAGTTGATGGTTCCAAATTAATTTATTTGATATACTATATACTAGTTTGTTTAATTTTACCAAATGTTAGCAGGATTCCATTTTATTTATATACTTTGGATAGATATGAATGTCTTTGTATAAAAGTGTATATGTAAAGTGAAAACAATCATGTTTGTTAATGTATTTTCAAGAGTTTCTTTTTTGTGCGTTCTATGGAGACATGTGGCAAATGATTAAATACAATACTGAATTTGTTCAAAATTGAACTAAGAAATGCATAAGATTGAATAAATTAGTTTGTACTGCAAATAAGATTCATAAATTGTTCACAATTTAAATATATGTACGACGGATAAGACTAAATATTTTTATAACCTAAATGAATATTAAAGTTGACCTTCATTTGATTTGACCAAATAGAAAGTTGCTTAGTATATATTTTGAGCTGAGAGCCATGTGGCGATTTCCCAAACTGTATATCCTTGGTAACAACGGAGGCAATTTATAAACGCTTTAAACAGACTACCCACTAAAACAACCACAAGAAATCGGACAGAAATCAAATCTTACATATCATATCAAGTTCATATTATCCTTTGTCCGATTAAACCACCACGTTAAGGGCGTAAAATTATGTGTTTATTTAACAAGCAAGTCTATTGATTGTATCCGCTGATATTTTATAAGTTCATATTCATGAAAAAAGAAAAAATGATGGGAAATCGTCATATGGTGTTAACTGGTGTTCTGGGCTGTAATTGATATAGCGTTCATTGTTAAGGCCATTATTAAATTGACGGGATTGTGTAAAAGAGAAATTGAATTTTTCTATTTGTTTTCACTGTGATTGTTAAGTGAGTATTTAATTAAGAGAGGTTGGTGGTGATTTTGTTTGTTATTGATTAGTGATGCTCACAGTTGCATAATTAGGCTTAAAATAAATATGTTGGGCTTCAAAAACAGTTCTTTTTTATATAAAAATAAATATGTAAATTAATGTTTTGATCTTTAAGATTGTCCGGTTACAAACATTCTTAAATGTTTTTTCTATTAAATACAAAAATCAGCGAAGACGTTACTTTAACACAATTTCGTTGTAAATATTTTGCTACAATTTTGCAAAAAAGGAAGCAAAATAATACAATATTTCATAAAACAGAAATGCTAGCACGAAAAGAATAAAATAGGTTTGCTCGTTTATTAACTGGTTACTAATAATTAATGCTAATTTAAGTCAAAATCTACCAGTCGATCAATTTCATCTAAAAATATTATTCAGTCCCATAACCGAAGCAACATGTACGTCATGTACGTGCAGAGCATCTAAATTAAATAAGTGTCCTGCCATATTGATGAAGAGTTTAGATTAAGACCAAACTGCTTCACCACATTCAAATCAGACATTTTTAGATGTGCTGACCTAATTTATAAAATAGCCAAAAGTTGATGCAAATCATCAGATTCCATATAGTTTTTTTTTCTATATCTTGAAAATGTATGAAAATAATTGCGTTACTCTATTTTCGATACTTGTATATGTAAATATATAAATCTCTTTCTGGCAATACAGCGGTATGTAAGAAATATCATTATGATATAGAATAACGCCCCCGAATATTCCTCTATTTTAATACCAGTTATGCATGATATGTTCTATGATATCATCGCTCAGATTCTCCTTCACATTTTATTCAAACAATCGTATCACAATCTGAGAATGGGAAATTTTGTATACGGAGTCATTATGTAGTTAGTGATGAAACGTGCCAACAATGCAAGATTACAACAATTAAATTTGATTTATGGACATTTCATCACTAACTACTCACATGATTTACTATACAAATAACCTCCTAGGAAGCAATGCATGATGGGATACACACAATATCTTCTCTAATCTGAGAACACGAATAGCAAAATTGT
Source organism: Ophiothrix spiculata (assembly GCA_000969725.1). NCBI lineage: Eukaryota > Metazoa > Echinodermata > Ophiuroidea > Amphilepidida > Ophiotrichidae > Ophiothrix > Ophiothrix spiculata. The sequence continues at coordinate 69,589 of JXSR01S071158.1, forward strand.
CTTTATCATGATTATATTGCAATTATAAAATGACTGTACATCAGCCAAATTAGTATTAAAATATAACTTCTAGAAAGACAATTTCATGTTTGAAAATGGCTTTTTACCAGTTACATTGTGATCATAATGGTAGTAAACTAATCAGTTTCTTTGTCATGTTCATGAAGATTTTGGAATGTATAATTACATGTTCGAAAACCATGTTAAAGAAACGGAGACCTGAATACAGTGTACTATGTACCTGTATTTCCGCAATTTCCACTATATCATTGTGTTCAATGCATTGTGTCTTTTCCAAGAACGAATACAAAACACATTACTTCAAGTTAGAATACTTATGTTATTAAAGAACCGAGCAACTTAGCTTGGAGAATTCTAATGATATCTCAAATTAGTTAAGACGTGGAAATCGTAGCACCATGAATACATTAAGTCTCAGAGGGCAAATGTAACATGAAATTAAATCTTGTAATATACCTAGAGAGCAGATAAAAAAAAAATCAAAAGCTTTATTTCACTCGGGTTTGTTGCTTTAATACACATAGTACAACCCACGTGCATTTGCCAAACAAGTTTACTCAGAAATAAAACATGTAAAGGCGGCATTTAGACATAATAGTTGAGAGCACGTGCTGTTATTAAAAAGGCCATGTCAAATCTTGGTTTCCTAAAAAGAAACCCTTGTACACAAATACCGTCTTGAAGATAAATAACCGTAGTTCAAGACAATTGTAAGAAATGATAGAATGACCGAAATATTTGAAGAAAAATATGTTAAAACGGATAGTGTTTTATTAAGGTTTTTAGAGCACGTGCCACGCCCTAACAGTGTCGGGAAAAGTACAATGAAAATGATTAAAAGTTTTTAAAAGTTTGTCACTTGTATTTGAATTTATTTATTTGATTTCTTCTTATAATTTTAGATATATCTATCATGTTTAATTGGTAAAACTGTGACATTTTATGGGAAAATTGGTAGAAGTATAAAAAAGTACTGCTTTGTTTCATGTTTAATTAACAGAGGAACAAATATACAATTTAATCTAAATGTAAATATAGAGTGAATAAGAAGGAAGAAAGAGAACTGTTTCTAACAGTTATCAGAAGTACAACCTGTATATTGATTATAACCCACAAGTTATAACGTGGAACTGTTCATCTAAATCTAAAGTTAGTTGATTCAAAATCTTTTTAGACTTGCATGTTCTCATAATATGTTTGGTCATACGTATATTATGTATATTACAATAAAAATTAGCCAATTAGATTACCTGCCTAATTTAGTTAATTGATTAATGAAACTAAAACACAAAATTTAAAAAAATCAGGTATTTTTGTGGCAAGATTTATGTCATCTGCTATAAACATGATAATAACATATGAAATGTTGTGGCTATTTCTTTGGTCACTTTCGTACGAAGCCCTGGAAGGGACATGCAAGAATATTTTTTAGATTGCTTCCCATAACTTTTTTATTTTGTTCCCATAACTTAATAGTTCGTTTCCGCAACTTTTTATTTTGTTCCTACAACTTAATAGTTCGTTTCCCCAACTTTTTATTTTGTTCCCACAACCTCATAGTTCGTTTCCCCAACTTTTTATTTTGTTCTCTCAAGTTAATACTTCGTTTCCCTAACTTTTAATTTTGTTCCCACAACTTCATAGTTCGTTTCCCCAACTTGTTATTTTGACGAACTATGAAGTTGTGGGAACAAAATAAAAAGTTGCGGAAACGAACTATTAAGTTGCGGGAACAAAATTAAAAGTTGGGATTGGGAAAATAATCTAAAAAATATTCTCGCATGTCCCTTCCAGGACTTCGTCGATTGTAAGAAGAAAAAGTAAAATGAAAATTGTGCTCAGATCATCGTTTGCTTATTTTTATATGGCATGATGCTTACATAGCATATTATAATATGCTTAAAGAGATGTGCCATTAAGGTATCGTAAGAAAAAGAAAAAAAATGCTTCACAAATCTCAAGCAAACACAATGATAGACAATCCAAAGAAAGAAGTATTTTGATTGTTTTAAATTTTAACCCGAATACCGTGGTGTCTTATTTCCTTAACATATGGTCATTTGTTCCATCAATGACCACCCGACGGACATGGTCACTTCCCTTGTAACAATTATTATAGCATAACAATTGGTTTTACACATTGGTCTGACCAAGTTGATATAAAATATTTTAAACTATTCCAGACCTATAATTTCTCTTTGTCTTTTTATGTTATTTTACACCACCACGCTGTTTATTTTGTGAAATGGTTACAAAAACTGTGTGTCATGTGTTTTTTAAATTGTAATCCTCGAGGGGATCTCCTTCTTTATAACGGCCAGCGGGAGCATGATAGCTTTTATCTAGGGCAGAAGGCGGTTGAATATGCCGTAAGAGTCAGCGTCATAGCCAGCAGAAAACACGGGTCACAAAATTACTATATTTCTGATTTAGGTATTGTGGTGCGTGTGTGTTCGAATTAGTATACTTTGAGAAAATTTAAAGATTTGTGCACGTGTTGTTTGAAAAGTGAATTACTATGATTGAATTTCACACACAAAGTTGTGAAGCACAGCAAAGGTCTAAAGTTGTAATTTGGAACGGCGTACATGCGATGCTTGTACAGGGTGTTCCAATCAACTATGTGCATGGAAATGGAGTTAATTTCTCAGAAGTTTGTTAACCTAGCTTTTTTTAAAAAATATCATTTTAAAGACTATGCTTTGGTCCATCATCGTTGAACGATGCAAACCAGAGATATGAATGATTTTGTCTGATTGTATAATTTTACCTCTTGCACATGGGAAATCGTGTAGTAAAGCATGTTAACAATGTTAACTTTGAAAGGCTGTATCCATGTACAACTTCGACGCTTGAGTGTTAAATATTGAAAAACGTCACCACGTACCTTTCTGATATTCTTGGATGAATCATCATATAAAGATTATTTAGATATCATTATGATTCTTTTCTTCTTAACTAATTCTTTCTTGACTAATTTCTTTTTCAACAAGAAATACAGAAAAAATTATAAATATGGTAAACTTTATGCAAGCATTGTTTACTTTATGCTAACATAATTTACAAGTAGTGAGGTATAGCTGGGTGTTTTTTCTTCTTTTATGCTGCTTTAAGTATTTAACAAAGTAAACGCTATTTTTAATTCAAATTCATCAAAACAAATTACACTTAAAGCTGTCTGATCTCCAAACATACTTAATGACTCCGGTTTAATTAATATAATATGGTTAGAATTATAGATAGAAATTGCCTAACTTGCATGACCCATATAAAACATCTTTAAATAATAAAAAGTAGTTTGCTTGCATTGCTTTCAAAAATTCTAAAATACTTTTTAAACTTGATATATATAACACACGTAAGACACAAACGAACTAACAATTTTGAGTATTGTAACTTTTTTCCCGTGTTCGGTAACAACACAGCTTACATGTTACATGTATAACAAACAATAGCCAATAAAGAAAAGCATTGGTAACTGCGATGATGTTCAATTTTCGAGTGGAAACATTTCTAAAAAGTTTACTCTCTCCCAAATCTTAGACAAACCCTTCCGAAACTTATATGTTTCTAATATAACTTAAAATGAATTACATTTTTCAACATTGAAAGCAATATAATAAGAAATCACACTTTGATTATGGTTACTTTTCAATAATGAAATAGAGATATCCATTGATATTAACGATAATAACGATAATGAGGTAGTTTCAAAAGGGAAAGAAAAGGGGACAAGAATGACCATTCTTTTCGAGGTGGGAATCCCACGTTTTTATTGTATGATTTCCTGTAACTTAAGTTAGAGTACCAAATACTCATGAACACAAAAGCAATGCCATAAAATGGCATACAATAATTGATGATTTCGCATAAAAATCAAAATGACAATGACAAGGAATGCGTCTAATCGGACTAGAATATTGTTTGAATCAGGGATTAATCAACAAATCTGTAGACACCATAACCAGATTCATTTATTTCAAAACAAATATAAAATAAAATAAAAGGAGAATAAAGAAATCGATATTTGATCAATTGTTGTATAAATATGGTATTAAAGTAAATCAGGTATTTGGCCAACAAACGAAGGTTTCTGAGTTAATCGGATGGTATGCTTATGGTAGAATGCATGTATTTCTTTATGATTTTATACATGTATAAAGATGCATAATACCCGGTATATTTTGTAACAAAATGATTTATCCGTTCAGAAATCTCAATGGAGATTTTTATCAAATCAAATCAAATCGGATTAAGGGTTTTATAATAGCAGTAAAAATTCAGGTATAAGAAGGTGCTCCCAGGTTTGCGTACTTTTTCAAGTACGCAATTTCAAGTAAATCTCATTAGGGGCACTCGGCTTTTTTTTTTTGCCTGTTTCCTTGTTTTTGGATCAAATGGAGCGCCGAAAATATGGTTTAGCTGATTTTTATGTATAGTATAAGGTCTATGGCACCGAAGACATTTGTGGGGCTTATAAGCTGAACCCTCGTCCACCCAAAGTGGGGGTGGGGGGGGGGGTTGTTACCATCCCCATCCCCTAACGGATCGTCGCCGATTGCTCAAAAACGCAAAAAAAAGTGACCCTGGGCATTTAAGTAATAGTTTTTACATTCTTTGCGGTCATTTTGATGAAAAAAGTCGGTAGTACCACCTTAGGTGGGGGTAGGGTAAGCTGTCAAAGTCCGTGCGTAGGGGGGTGGTAACCACCCCCACCCCCCTATATAAAAAGTCGCAATTTTTAAAAAATATCTGCGTGCTAACAAGCTTAAACTTACAGAACATGTTATTCCTTTATTCATTAGAGAATCTGATATTTAGAACTTTTATAGCGAATTTTTGATTTTTTTTTCAATTCTCGCCGAAAATCAGATTTCGGCGAAATTTTTCGACCTAAAGTACTATATGACGTCATAATTACGTAACGCCTTGACCGATTTGCATGATTTTGGTATCAATAGAAAGAGGAGACCCTATCCTATACTATGGTATAAAACAACCACACTTTTAGTGAAAATTTCATTTTCGCAGGGGTTAGGGGGTGGTAATCACCCCTCCCCCCTTAGGTGACGACGTAGTAGAAAATACCTTAGGTGGACAAGGGTTAAATTAGGACAGGTTAACTTCACCTTTTGAATTTATGACAAACTTTCTCTACAAGAGTTAAAATGAAATACTTTATGGATACCGTGTATCTAAAGAAATGAATAGGTCTTAAAAAAGTGGCCTTGACTGACGCACATCAATATCCTTATGTGGGTTCCCCCTTCCTGGATAAATCGTTTTCCCCTGGGGTAGTTAAATATGAGATAGATACGGATTTTAGGCCCGCTTTCCAACAGGCATGGGCATTCGGTAAGATCGCAGGCACTAAAATGAGGGGTCATTGGGAAACAGCATGTTTTGTGGCATTCGATGAGAGAACACTACAAATATATGAGGGCTCATTTATAAAAAATATGGGGTCATTTGGAGTATGTTTTTTTGGAATTTGGTAAGCGAAATTTCATTCCGTGAGAGAAATATATAAAATTTGTCTTTGTCTTTGGGTGAGAGCAAATACAACAATTAGTGTAAAAATCAGGGCTTTAGATGACAACGATGCTAAAAAGTGGATCTTTTGAGCCTTACATACGCCTCCAGATTGAGACTGCTTCCAGTATTATCTGCTATGCTGCATCTGTCCCCAGTTTATATTTTGCTCTTTACATGTTCACCAAGATGGGAGGATTGCAGCACATCATCAGCCGATAACGGATGTATAGCATGTTTATCTAGAAGTTCTAATTCGGGTACTAAATTAAGTAGAGTTGAATTTGCGCACATCAAATTTGTAATTTCTATGTATGAATCTGGACTTTATTATTATTATAAAACGAAAATTTTTGGAAGAAGGGAATATTGAAAAAATGCGAAGTTTCGTCGAACAATTCCTAATGTTGTCCTCGTGTGAATTACAATATAATGAGCTTGGAAGAGATCATGAGTTCATCATGGATCTAATGGCATGTGTCCGTCACGGACCAACCGAGGTAAACAAACAAACAAAGAAACAAACAAACAAGTGATGACGATCTAAAAGCGATCATTTCAAAGTCACTGCCTTAACTCGTGAATCCCTGATCATGTATTTGGACCAAACTTGGATCGTGAAAAGCCTTGGCCAAGGCCAAGGTAAGTTCAAATGTCATTTCAAAGTAAGATACCTACAGCAAGAAGTCAATTAAAGGTCATTCGGGGTCATTTCAAGGTCACTATCATAACTCATGAACCCTTGTCCGTACATCGATTAAATTTTGACCATGAATAGCATTTGACCCAGGGTGTGTCCTGGAAGGGTCAGATCAATTCAACGTCAGGTCATTTGAGGTCAAATAAAACCTCAAAATAAATCAAAATCTAAAATAATCAAAACATTGACCCAGTGTCATCGAAGGTAATTTCAAGGTCATTAGCTCTTTAATTATTATTGATTTTAGATGAACCAAAGTTATACCATGAATAGCATTTGACAAAGGATGTGTCCTGTGGTGTCAGGTCAAAGTCAAGGTCAATGTGTCATTTGAAGATTTTCAAAAGTGACTCGAGGTCATTCAAGATCACTTGATTTAATTTCAAGGTCATTGCAATAACTCTGTAACCCATAAAACAGGGGAAGGGAAAGTCCCACAGATACCGAGACGTTTCCTATCGTAGGCCTACTTGTTTCTGAAATACTACACCTTCATGCAACAATTTTGTTAACTATTTATCAAACAGGTGAAATTTGTAGATGGTCGACTTATCAGCGGTCCCGACGCCCACCCGACACGATGGATGAGATTCGTCAGCCCTGCTCGTAAGGATCATGATCACAATCTTGTCACCGAATTGGCCGCCGATCCCAATCAGGTGGTGTTCCGGACCACTATGCCAATCATCGAGGGAGAAGAACTCCTGGTTTGGTATTCGTCTAGGCTTGCTGAGAAGGAGGGCATTCCTACTGATGTCAATAGATTCAAAGGTAAGAAAGTGTGGAATGTCAGTTTTTCTCGGGTGCGAAATGAATTTAACACACCCCACTAATGCTAATAGCAAGAATAAGTCTATGTAAGAGTGTACAGAATTTCACTCCTCTAAATAAAAGGCTTCAAACTTCAAACATGGCGCAAACAGTGGTTTTTGAAGTTTTTATTTTGCCATGTCCTGTAGTGCATATCATACCAGAATTGTCAAAAGTCATGACAGTTTCCCTATTAAACTTTGCTGATTTTGTAAAAATCGTGAACTGATTTTAAGTGTCCAGAGAAATGTTGCCGAGTTTGAGAAAAAGACACCAAGGAGCCTGTCCTAAATGGCAACCTAGCAGAAAAATTATTATAATTATTATTATCAATTTGTAAGCCCACCAAGCTCAGTCATATACACATAGGATCAAGGAAATATTTATACGTGATTTTTTAGGCATGTGTCTTGAATTTCACCATTATTTTAAAATATTTATTCACGGTAAAAAATTTGTTCAATTTATAAAATTGTTCTATTTTATTCAAGCGACCACTACCCTTTTTTTAAAAAAACAAATAGAACATGTATTAAAATATTTGTTGTCTGATTTTGTCCAAAATTCTATCGTAATTGGTTCCAGAGAATTGGCTCTTCGAGTTGTAGATAGGTTGAAATTGATAAAAGAACACAATTCTTTTATAAAAGGCCAATTTAGTACCTATTTCTGAACCATAAACTCGAAACATTTTCTGACTGTTTGAGACATCTGCAAACTTTACCTCTGTACCACTCCTAAATGAAGTTAAGCTTTTAACTGCTTCCCCTAGACAACCAGTATGTGTGCCATACCATTCAATTTTTATCATCTTTTTTATATCATTAAATACTGAGGATTTTGGATTATCAATACTGAAATGAATTTTTTAAACATTCTTCAGTCATTAGGCTCTTATCGTTATCATTCAACATTAGTTTTTGTCCGACAATTTTTTATTTATGACAAAAGTATGCCTGAAATTGATCGAAAATGCAGTGTGCTCGTGGTAGCTCTTGATTATCTCAAAATTTAACTAGAATAAATCGAAGACGATGATTGGGAAAGTTGAGAAAGGAAAACATGTTCTAAAATGTAGGTCACCTTGTCACTTTACTCTTATTATGCTAGAATTTTTAAAGTTTAACTTCAACAAGAATCAACAAGGATTGTGATGATAAAACCTGTGATTTGATTTGAAAAGATTTATTTCATACCCACAGTATCACTACTATTTTTTTGGGATTTACAAAAGAAAATTCAAAGGGACCCGCTATATTCATACACAAAAATCTTTTATTGTTGCATTCGTCGCTCTTTATCTGAAACCATGTAAAACCGGCAAAGATTGTGCCTCATCAGGACGAAATCTTTTAATAATTTTCGACTTGTAAATAAAATGACTTCATAATAAAACGATTAAGTATAACAATACATGATAATCTGTTTTTAACTAAAATTTAAGTATGAAATTGAGCCTTTTAAAGAAATTATATAACACTCGAAACTTGAACAAGTTGATATCTAAACTTTTCCTGAGGCGATCTCCTACAGAGATATATTGAACAAAATACGGTTCCATATTTTTTTAGAATAATTTTCATTTTATAAAAATTACCAAATTGGAGAAAACAGAAAAGAAAAAAGAAATAATATCGTTTAAATAGAGTGTTTAATATATGTTTGACGACCTAGACCATCTCTTTTCAGAAGCTTTGTACAGATCAGAATTCCCTGAGCAATTATGCAGCATGATCATTTATGATCAGTCTGTAATAAAGATACAATGAAGCTTTAGGCCCGGTGTAGTAGGAATGTTAGTCCCCCGCTCTTATCGTCTGGATTGTAAGTTATAGGCTAAAAACTCGCATGCTCTATTCAGTTTTGGTCTATGGAAGACGGAATTCCAGAGGGGGACTAGGATTACTTTTACACCGGATTTAGGTCCTTACGAAGCAAATTTAAAACTTGTTACAAACAAAAACCAAGAAAAGGGTTCAAATCGCCTTTGGCTTAGCTCATTAAAGGATATATATAGGACCTAGTAGAATAGAAACTACTCAAAATCCTGCAAACCTTAAGAAATTTTCAAAAGAAACCTGCAGACCTTAAGAAATCGTCAAAAAGAAATTCGCTTCTTTTAAAAATTTCAAAGGATCACTTTCATTATTATTTGCAAATGAAGGTCTTTCAACTTGGTAACATCAAAATAAAAAATGTCAAGTTAATCCCAATTCATTATTGGATCAGCCACAAGCCAAATTCTAGGGTAATAACACCTTCCTTTTGAGAATTATAACTCCAGGGAAGTCAGACAGATGTTTGAACTTTTTTCTGCCTTTTGCTATTTTTGGAACTATTTTATGCATCAGATTGAAAAATACAATTTTTTACGTTTGTGTATTCATAAAATAGTATATAGAAGTATGACTTTTAACTATTTTCATGACCAAATGGTGAAGATAATTCTTGAACATCTTGGTCTGCATTTTTACTGGAAATCGAGGCATTTTTTCCTCTGTTCATATTCGGGGTTGATGTTTTTCCTGCAGGGGACAAATTCCAAAGTAATGTTCTTGTTGTCATGGCTATAGATCTGCAAGGCGGAAAAAACGAACCAGATCGCTAGGTCAAGCATTCTCATGTACGAAAAAATTGAAAACTTTGGCACTTATTTTGTCCTCTTTCTACTATATTCAATGTCATCTTTTCTCATTTCTGCCTAAGCACATATATAATGGACCATTCCAAAATTTAGTTCACCATTCCAAAATTTAGTTCACCAAAATCCGTTGAATAATTTGTCTAATATAAACAAATTTTGTGTAAGGCCTATACCATCACATGTAATGAGTATGTTGTTTATGATTGACTATAAATACAGAATTTGACAGGGACCTCACTAAATCCGTTTTTAATGTTTGGATAAGTGAAAAATGTCCCACTCCTGAGGGTTGTGACACATGCGATATGGAGCAGACGGGTAACTATAAATATTTTACTCTGTGTTGTTTTCTATTTCATTGTAACTGGTGCTAAGTCGCTGACAATTAGACACTCTTGAATCAGGTCAATGTCTTGTTGTTAAACTATTTTTAGTTCAAAAGCAATTCATTGCCTTAATTGTCATGATTGTTTGGAACAATAAGAAGGCCATATCTTCAAGTACTTTACATGTTTAAAAAGAATCAAAATTTGGAAACCTGGAACTCGAAAGGTTACAAATGTGGCCTAATTTCAGTTGTTCGGAATGCCTAATTCCAGTTGTCCGATTCCGAACAACTGGACAAGGTTTGATTTTCTTTCTTTGCAAGAAATGAATGATGTGCGCTTAATTTCAAACTATAGTAACATCGCATAAATCGAAATAATGTTTTTGCCTTCCATTTACTTCATAATATCATAATATCTATTGATGATGGATGTTCATAGCATTTTCAGGATAAGTGATATATACAAATAGACCAAAGCCACGTTTTGATATGTTCCTACATGTATGTTGTTTATTATTAAATGCTCATTATCACTGTGTGGCCGTAAAGAACATTTTCAGGTAAAAAGTATTCCAACAAAGTGGAGTTATGTATTTAAATTCCGTTTATTATATGCAGAAGATTGTACACAATATGCTTAGCACGCCATATTTTTAAATGCGATAAATGCAATTCTTGTTGAGTTTTTTTAGATATATGTATGTAAAAAAAAATCCGAAAAAATATGGCGCAAATGATGAACGGTTCTCGAGATATGGCTGGTTAAAGGTTTGGTGCGCAAACACTTTTGACCTTCAAAAGTATATATCATCTCTCTAGGACCAGAGAGCTCATCTAGATGCTGAAAAGGCTTTGATGAGAATAAGCGTAAAAGAAGAAGAAGAAGAAGAAGAAGTACATGTAGAAGTAGTGCTTTAGTGTGTTTATTCGCTAAAACTCGTTAAACGAAGTTACAGTATAATTAAACTTATTCTGTATACCAAAGTATTAACTGAATTCACTTTTAATTTTGATTCATTTAAGTAATGACTGACTACTTTAACAACTTGCAATACCATGATTAAAACTTCTTCTCTTCACTCAAATATTGACAAAGTAAAAAGTTGTTCTCGTGCGACCTTTCAAGCATTTATAAAGTTTGTGATGCTCCTGGCTGTCAGAAGATAAAAAGGGGGTATTAACGGGGCTGTATTCGAAAATTTGTCATGTTAGTTAACTTTATTTCCGTGTAAAATAATCCGAACGAAGTTAACATGTAAATGACAGACTGCGTCGACAGGCGTGCACACAAAAAATAACGCCGTTTCCTTTCTGCGTGAGCGACGTTTGGATGAATGTACGGAGCTTACTTTAACCCTTCCGTGTGTTCAGGACAGAGAGGTGCGGCAAGCATGTTTAGTGAAACAAACTCGTGTGGGAAGAAATCTTACGGTGACCAGATGACGACACCGCGAATTAAAAGTAACCTGCTGTCGTCGACCAGGGTTTGCAAGTTAACCACGTATATTTTATTTCAAGTGAACACGAGAAAATCCATATCTATATTTGCTGGCTCGTTATTTGGCTGGGCATGTTAAGTTATACTAATACCTTCAGGGCAAATTCTATTGAATTTTTGTAATACTGTAAGTCTATAAGTTGTTGAAATTTGAATATAATATCAAAAATGTTCTTGCAAGTTACACTCCGTTATCAGAAGTATTGCAACATACACTCTTAGAAAGAAAGTATCAAATATGAGACAAAAAGGATCAATTTTGATCCTTTTTAGGTATCAAATATGAGCTTATCCTTTAAGGATCAAAGTGATCCCAAAAAAAGGATCAAAAATTTTGATCCGAAAAAGGATCAAATATTTCTTATAAAAAAGACCTGCAAAAAACATCACACTGAAGTGACCCTAGCAGGGTTTGAACCCACGCCGCACTCATACCTGCTGGTAATTTCGACTCGAGACCAATGCTCTAACCACTCGACCACGCCGGACTGTGTGATGATATCAACGTATTTATATATGTTACACCATTGTATACATTCCCCGCTGTGTAGTGGATATTGGGTTGTACTCAAATATGAAACGTTGAATCCAAACTTGGTATCAAATATGAGCTCATCCTTTCCGTACCAAAGTAAACCAGAAATACGGATCAAAACTTTGATTTTGTAATCAAAAAGGATAAAAATAAAATGATCCTAAAAAAGGAACAAAAATGATCCTTGTGAATTTGATCCATTTGTATATATTGATCCTTAAAGGATCAAAAGTGATCCTTAAAGGATCAAAAGTGATCCTTAAAGGATCAAAATAAAATGATCCCGAAAAAGGATCAAAAATTTGATCCCGGCCTTCTAAGAGTGTAGCGTAAATCCTGGTGTTTGCGAGTATATCTCGTCCATAGTTAATATTTGATTGCTTATTTAGCTGAGCAATGTTGCCAATGTGTATTGTTCAATGCATTAAAACAGTCCCCTTAGCTTATTTTAGTCCATTAAAAATTATTGTTGCTTTCAAAATGGCGACGTTATGAGAGATACTGAATGAAGATCTCAAGCACATTGTAGCCCTGAGAACCGAAGGAATACGTTTTTGTTATATGGCTGTGCGATTTTATTTTTTGCTGCCAAATGATTTCTGGAATTGCTAGACGTCGGGGATTCTTGTAATGCATATAAGTCGCGTATAAGCAGTCGTCCATGAAAGACTGCACATATGGAAAATCATCAATCATATTGCAAAAATAGGCTTTTGCCATTTTACCCATTGGTCTTTTTGGTCGCTCAGTACTGCCTAGAAAGTGAAAATACCTGCGTATAATTATTCTCGAAGGAATATTTAAGGATTGTAGACTCATATGTGTAGAGTAATGAAAGGGAAACAATTGACAACGCTTGTACACGGGCAGCGAAGAGTTGGGATGGCGAATTTGCATGCCGAGGAATGTGACAGCGGCCCTGAATTGACGCCATATTGTTTTCATTAAGGAGTGCGGGTCTAATTGAGTTTTGATAATTAAAGAATAAGTGTTTTGAGTTTTAAATATGACGGCTACGACCAATGAAACCTTTCTTTGATGACAAAAATTGGTGTATAACTCATGGAAAAACGTGCGACAATTAACGGGAATATCGATAACATCCAATTTATCGTCATTCTCAGCAAACCAATGTTAAAGTATTCTAGGAACATGTCAACAGTTTGTAAATTACCACTTATCGTTCTTGAAAATGACGTCACACTCGACTGCACGCAGGTTTTTTATGACCGGAACTTCGAAAAGGCGTTAGCAGTATCAATCTAAACGCACATGCGCATTACGCAAATCTGAAGTAAGACACGTGAGATAACATTAACCTACGAGTCTTGAATAACAAACATTTCAAGAGACATGAGTTGATTAGTTTAACATCTGATCCTCGACAGATATCAGCTCTCAAAAAATTGCTTATTCTGAGTGGCATTGTAGAAGTCAGCAGTCGCTATCATTAAATTGCATGGCTATCCCCCTAGTTATTGAAATACGTGTCAATTCATCAAAATAATTAAAGAAAAGAAACATGAAAACAACTTCATAAAGATATCATTATAACTAGCAAATAACTGTGTTTTCAAACCAACGTTTTGAAAAACGCTATTTCAATTTTGCGCCAAAATCACAGTCGACGATGTTGCAATACTTTAGATTAGTGTGTGTATATTTCATTTCATTTCATTTCATATTTATTCAGTCCATCAACATACAACATTAAAAGGCGCTGACGATACATATATACATTATTAAAAGAACAGTAAAATATTTAAAAACAAACAAGAAAAGAGAAAGTACGTTGATAAGACCGAGGATAGCCCAAAAAGCCACAAGAGCTTATTTCCATTGGGGTCCTACACGAGGAACAAAACACGAATGACAAAAAAGAAGGAAAAAGGAACAGAGCAACCATAAGGAAAACAAAACAGTCAAGTACCAGAGCTACCACCCTCTCTCATCCTACCTTTTGTGGCAAGATGACCTTTAACTTCTTTTTTGTCGCTAGGATAATCAAAAGCCTGATCGACGTATTTTGCACGATCATCATACTTAAATGTTCAGATTACTATAGCATGAGGAATTTAATTGGTAAGGCCAGCAGGCCATACCACTTCAAGATCGATCACGGTGGATTTGCTGTTTCGATCGGCCTGCTTAAGTGGGGTCTGCTCGCTAGTCTGACGGCTCGCTAGTACGACAGCTCGCTAGTCCGAAAACTTGCTAATCCGAACACATTATTCAATGAGGAAAATATAATGCTAGCTAGTCCGAAAAAGTTTTGAAAAAAAAGTAGTAGAAATATGCACATTTGTTTCTATTCGGACTAGCGAAATGTTTCAAAATTCGGACTAGTGAGCTGTGTTTAAAATTCGGACAAGCGAGCTGTTTAAGTTGAAATTCTGACTAGCGAGCCTATTTCAAAATTTGGATTTGCAGAAATCTAAAATTCTGACTGGCGAGTCGTTTTCAAAACTCGAACTAGCTAGCCTTTTTTTTAATCGGATTGCCGAACCTAAATTACAATTCGAACAAGCGAACGGTCGAATTAGCGAGCCGTCGGACTAGCGAGTTTTCGGACTCAAGGGTTGTCGGACTAGCGAGAAGAACTCTCACTTGTTCCAGAGTCATAACATAATTTAGCACATCATCAATCGGATGATATGCAAAAAAAAAATCAAACTAGTAAACAGATAAACAAACAAATAATAAAAAACAAAACTATTAAAGTTAAGCATGATGATATATAAATTAGTTACCATCTCAACCATATCAATATGGACTTCAAAGTATGCAATAAAAACTCTAATGAGAAATACTTGAAGACATGGGTATACTAGAATACTATATTATCTGTTGAAATTAGGCTATTACTTTAGATAAATCACTTAACATGAAATGATAAGCATTTAAATGACTGGTGCGACCAACACAAATGTTCTCAAACACAAGTGGCACGGTGATAAAATGTACTTGTATGCTATTAGTGGAGTGCGGAATATAGGAGACGCCACGGTTCTCGATAAACCAGTCTAATGCTACAAAAAATTAGCAATTAAAAATACGCGGACAAATCATTTTAATAATTATCATAAAGTATTCAGTAAATTAGAAGTGTGTCCATTGAATCGATATCCTAT
>JXSR01S071169.1:41419-56398 GCA_000969725.1 Ophiothrix spiculata
TATTTCAGACATAGGTAAAAGTATACTTTTTCTGTTTCCTTGTGATGAGAGGAACATGTTGGTGTGGTTTTAAACGAGATTTGACTAGTAACATGTTATGGATGTCATTTTGGCGGCCATCTTTGATTTCTCAAAATGCTCAATGATGCGGATTTTGCATCATTCAGTTTTGGAATCTATGGGTCTAAAAGATTAAGAATCAGTCAAGAACAATTGTGCAGACTCCATTTTGCAGTCAAGCCCAAAGTCAAGGTTTTTCCCACAGACTAGATTTTGCTTCCCGAATTTGCGGCACGTCCTAATGACCCTGTTTGGTCCAAGTACCCACTGAGAATTAGAAAGTATAGTTGTAAGTCCGGTTAATCTGCTAGTACACACATGAAAACAAGATTGATAACATTTGAAAAAATTACTGCCTTTAACACTTTAACCGCCAAGCTACCCAATTTTGGGTAAGTAAAGTTCGTTGACCTTGTGCTGCTTTAAGTAACTTTTAATAATTTGAGCTATTTGCTTATTACAAAATGTAATTATTTTACCCAAAAGGGTATTATCTTATCAAGTTAGAAATACTAGAAAGTCAAAACATCAATAAGATTGTTATTTTATAATTAAATCTTTTTTAAAAACTTAATAATTGGAAAACAATTCACCCATTTACAAATGGCATCTATTCATGAAAGTGAGTAGTGGCAATAGCTTGGCGCAGTAAGTGTTAAAATAAGTTTAAAATGAATAGATAATATGTCACGGAAGCATATTTTAATCATGTTTGCCATGTACGTTTGCAACGAAAGAATTTTCATATTGCTATTATTTCTGTAATTGTTTAAGTCAGAGTTAATGTATTCACGGTAAGAATGGAAATTATGGGTTTTTTTCATGCGAACTTGAACCTGACTGCTAGTTGACGTGAGTTTGTCCTTTTTAAGGACTATTCTTGTTAAAAGACCTTTTGTTATCCATTGGGAGAGAGGATCTTTTTTTCTATTGACAGTACATTTCCTTAATGGTACACACTCATCATACAGTACGTTAAACTTATCGACAAATATATTATAATCTGTATTAACATTATTATTACTTAAGATCTCATCCCAATTAATATTCGATAGCTTTTGCTTAAGTCTATCTATATTAGCGTCACAAAGTTTTCTCTTATATGTGACCTGTTTTGTACATTGGTTTTGTATTTTAATGTCAATATTGGAATATAATACGGTTGGCATGTGATCAGTAATATCTGTAACTATTATAGAGGATTGAGTTATATCTTCGTTATTGGTAAGAATGTTATCAATGCATGTTGCCGATGTTTCCGTTATTCTTGTTGGCTCGTGTAGATAGTGGGTAACAATGCGTGTGAATATATTAATTCTAAGTAATCATGAATAGGTCTATGTATGTCTGTTTTCAACAGGTCAATATTGAAATCTCCCATTACATACAAATGCTTGTTTTCAGAACTGAAGTTGAATTTAAGTACAAGTCACTGATTTATAGATTGCACATGTACAAGTACGTTCTACATAATTGAATAATAGCTAGGTCACTCGGTCACACGGGCGCTGTACATCATTACACCGGTGTGATAGGAATAAAAGTCCCCTGATCTTATTGTCCAGGTTGTTCAGTAAAGTATATTAAGCTAACAAGTCTCATGCAACATTAGTTTCGCGCTCTATTCCGTTATGGTCTATGGAAGGCGGACTTTGATTCCAGGGGGACCTTTATTACTTTTACACAGGCACTCATAACGAGGTTAAGTATGACATCACGTGATGCATAATCGATACTCACATTTGTACGTAATAGACCACATTCGTATGTCCCATAATGCATCTTGAAAGTACCACAAATTGCGGAATCTTGTTAAGGGCAGCAAGTCGGCATACGAGTTTATTATAGGACTCTGCCGAACTTTGCCTCTTTGGATACGAATTTGTTACTCGACATCAGGCTCTTTCACTCGCACGGAATAAAGCGCATTTTTAGAAAATAACCGTAATCAGCGGCGACCTGCTGCCTTTATCCGTTTTCCAAATTGCGCGAGCGACCATATTTTAAATTCTGCGCAATGCGCACAACTTAAAATATGGTCGTTCGCGCAATTTGTGGTACTTTCAAGATGCATTATGGGACATACGAAAGTGATCTATCAGGCACGATGCATCACGTGATACCATACTTGGCCTCGTTATGAGCGCCGATTGCCCTCAGCAGCGAAAATACACCAATTATATAGAAATACTTACTGTACAGCCTGTTGCAATAGCAGCCCCTTGTATACATGCTAAAACCTTCTCTATGAGGACTTCCAAGTCTTCTTTATTGGGTGCTCGTAAGTAATAATATAATTCTGCTTCTTCAGGAATTATATTGGGCTTTACTCCAGCTTTGGTGAATACTCCTGCAAAAAGGTAGGAATTGATGGAATTTATTTCATAACAGCTATATGAATATAACTTATTTTAATAGGAATTCTAATGACGTCACGTATTTCGTTGAACAAAAAATACGTATCGGTAATTTTTGATTTTAGAAACAAAATTCTAGGAAGGGTTTTCTCAAATATTGAATTTTTATCTAATTTTTAGATATATTGCCAAAAATAGGCCAAAAATTGTAATTTTTAGTGGCAGCGTTGGGATTGACCTATTTTGGGCATTTTTTTTTAAAACTAAGATAAAAATCGAAATTTGAGGAAACCCTCCTAGGCATTTGTTTCTAGATTCCAAAAAGCAAAAAGTTCAACATTTTTTGAATGTAAATTTTATTTATGCTTTCCAGACATTTTGGGGGCAAAAATACGGTTTTCGCATTTTTTGCCAAAATTAACATTTTTAGTCAAAAACTGATATCATCACCATGTTCAGGGTAAAATCAGCTTCTATACTTTTATATAATTTATGCAATTAGTTTGAGAGTTGGAGTACAAAAGCGGTTTATGCCATTTAAAGGTCTACCCAGCCTTAAAGAGTATTCCCAACTTCTAGCTTTGTTGCATTGAAATTTGCCAAGGGGTTTGGAACCTACAGTGATTGGAAATTTGATCTGGAATCCACACCCACAAGGATATCTTCGATTGCAACGCAATTAAGTATCATATTAAGTATATATTTCTTGTCGTAGGCTAAACTTTCCTAATGTTTTCTTTTTTTATAAAAGACAATTATGGTCACAAAGGTCCAATATCCTAAGACTCCTATTTCCCCACCCTGTCAGCTGATTTTTCTCACTCCCTTTCAACTCTTGGTATGAAACACTAAATGTAAATAGTGGAATGCCACGATCTATACACCCAACGGGCTCGTTCAACTCATATTGCTACAAAAAGTTAGCCACTAAAATCACTATGATAAACTATTTAAGGTGTTTGGTCCACGCGCCGTCCACGCAAACCAGTACGCGCTAGTTTCCGAGTCGGTAAGTGACGCAATACGCATGCGCATATACTCTGAGTAGTGTTTTGAAGCTTAAAATTGACATATATCAATATTTTTCTGGAAAAGTCCGTGACCCCCAATTTTTATTTTAAAAATCGGTTCTACATCGATAAAATATCATTCATGCCGATTTTTACTAAAATTGCTTGGGCGGATCTCTCATGGACCAAACACCTTAAATAATTATCATAACGTAATTAGCCTACTAAAAGTGTGTCTGATTAATAACAACATAAAACAAAACAAAAGTACACCGCTATCTTGACAAAAGCCTCTCTTTCCCGATTGGAGCACTTTCACTTCGGAGCGGCATCAGTTATCTCGCTCCAAAATTAGACCTACCATTGTTTTCAATACTGAATCATACTATGTTAGTAATAGCTAATGTTGCCATTTCATCATGACTGAGTTTCAATGTAGGCATACCTGCATTTATAACCAACCCACCCCAGTTGAATTATCTGCAAAGTCATCATTAGATATAATCGATTCGATTGCTCATGCATTAAGTACGCTATTAGCGGTTATTTTGATTAGAAGTTTCCCCTTGCTGCAAAGCCAGTAAATCAACTTGCTACCCATGTAGATTAAATTGTCGATTTTGGAGACGATAGTGGGGGTCTAGATTTGTCGCTGTCGTTGTGTTGGTATGCTGACAGTATTAGATTGTAATGAACAAAACCTTTTGACAGCATTTGATCACATGTTGCTTAATCCCGGCAAATCTAAAACACGCTTTATAATATGTTACACAAATGAGGCAATGTGTTACGGGTACCAATATCGCCTTATTTGGGCAAATTCTTGTGATGGCAAAAGGGATGTTCATAAAATAGCAGGATAGTTTGGCCTTGTTTTTGAGACATAATTAATCAGACACACATTTAACAGGTTGATTACGCTATGATAATTATTAAAATAGTTTAACAAGGTGGTTTTGATGGCTAATTTTTTGTAGCATTGAACAGTTGAACGAGACCCGTTGGGTGTATAGACCGTGGCACTCCACTAAAATGATTGTGACAAACACGGCGAGGTCGCAGGAATAGAGTGACAACTCGGCACCGATCTTTGTGTGTACATATTAGGTAATGGGCGGGGCATTGTCGACACGCTCAGCAGACTCTTACCACGCACCCTCAAATTATGCTTCATTTTTTCTTAAAACACCGATGGCTTGATAACACATCACGGCAGCATCGACGACATTCAGTCTTGGTCAATTTGTTGTCACAAAACAGTTTCATGGCTTGTTGAACATCAACGCACGATCAAGGGTATTTAGACGTTGCTGTAGGACTCTGAGTTTAGCAAACACTTACCATGTACCCTCCAGTCTGGCTACATTTGTTGTCTTAAAACACTGATGGCTTGATAACACATCACGGCAGCATCGACAACATTCTGGCATTGCTGTACGGGTCTAAGTTTAGCAAACACTTACCATGTACCCTCCAATCTGGCTTCATTTGTTGTCTTAAAACACTGATGGCTTGATAACACATCACGGCAGCATCTAAGGCATTCTTGCCTTGCCAAGGGAAAGCAGCAGCGTGTGATGAAACACCCTTAAAGTTGATCATCAATCTGAAAATAAAAGCAACCTGTTGATTTGATTTGAAGTTATTATATTATGTAAATCGGTGATAAAAACGATTACATTTTACTATATGCTTCGAAAAGAAATTATCCAAAGTTGCGCAAAGTTGCCCAAGGTTGCGCAAAGTTGCCCAAGGTTGCGCAAAGTTGCCCAAGGTAGCGCAAAGTTGCCCAATGTTGCGCAAAGTTTAATACCCAAGGTTGCACAAAGTTGCCCAATGTTGCGCAAAGTTCCCCAAGGTTGCACAAAGTTGCCCAAGGTTGCCAAATGTTGCACAAAGTTGCACAATGTTGCCCAAAGTTACAGAAAGTTGCGCAAAATCCTTGTGCAACCATGGGTAACTTTCTGAAACTTTGCGCAATATTGGGCAACCTTGTCAATTCTTTGCAACCAGGTCAATCCTCCCGAGTGTCATGGAGCCTCATGCTTCAAACCGTCTGGCCACGTCGCTCGTTTTGCTGAAGGTTGTTACCACCCGTCAGTAAAAGTTCGATTTGTTTATCTTTAGTCATCGCTTGCCGTCCACATTTTTGTGATTTTCGAATTCATTACCCTCCGTTAATGACAAGTCGTCACAGTACAACCTACCGTAAGTAAAATGTCACAAAGTGTCATCCAAAGACATTGTTAGTGATATTGTCTACAACATACCATGTACAAAACTGTAAAAATTCTATATTGGAGAAACTACAGTGTGTCCCAGAATAAACCTTATAATCTTTGCGTGCAATTTTCATTGGTTTAACGGATAGTTCGAACGCATGTAAAGGTGGGAGGTTAATGTTGAAGTTGCTAGGTACCGTGAGTAGCTACTGAATTTGGCAAACATAACTTTTATCAAAATGTTACTTCTACAGTCCTACCAATCTACCAATGCAGCTATTTACTGATAACTGTTTTAGTTGTTTAGGTATAAGCATGTAATGTTTCAGGCTTGAAAATCTCTTTTGAACATATTGAAAGTACAGTAATATTGTCAAATTCCGGCTGCTAGATGTGACAAAGAAACCACCTAAAAACTACCTATGACTCGATATACTAGTATTATGATCTTGAGTCTTATCTTGCAGAAGCGTTTGATACGGAGAGTGGACAATCAGTCAAAAACTAAACTCACTTTTGAGAACACAAGTACTTGGACTGTAGAATGGAAATACCACTACCATGCGACATCATAGCAACATCAATGTCATCAAATGCATTCCCGTCTATCAGGTAGATTTTACCTCCACCTCCTTCTTCCGCTGGTGTACCTAAAACTGTGACCTGGTGTAAAAAATGTATAATTGATGACGCACAAATTTCAAAGATTGAAATATTGTTGTCATGCAGCGCGACAAATCAGGAAATAGACAAGCATAAAATAGACAAGCATAAATTTATGTAAAAGCAAGAAAAAAATCTTTTGTTGCAATATTTTTGGGTAAGGATGTTGAAATTCATAAATGCACTCGTCTAGTTCAACAAGAAATAAGAAATTGAGTAAGCACCTCAAACATCCAAGTAGTACAAAGGAGTGCGTAATACGGTTGAGTCCGTATTTACGAAAATTCTTGATCCCTGGCCCTCGCCTCATGTCCTTGGCCTCGGAAACCAAGTCTTCGGGGCAATATACATTATTAATCTAGACTGCAAGTCTTACTTTTAACCCCGGGGGGGGGGTCTTAAAAAAATTGTACGGGGATGCTCAAAGTAGACTTCAGAATTTTGACCATCTCTATACCTCAAAAGCGTGATTTTGAGACCCATCTCTATACCATTTTTCTAGAAAAAGCACCCAATTTAGGGCAAATTGGGTTCTTTCTTTGCAAAATTTTCCCACCCATCAATATACCAAAATTACGAAAATGCACCCCAAAACCTTTGAGCATCCCCGTATACCATTTGTCAGTAAGAACCGCCCCCCCCCCCCCGGGCTTTTAACACTTTACCAAACTTTCCCGCGTTGACCCCTAGCAGATTCATCCCAGATTTGATAGCGAAGCCAGTGCCTATGCCGCATTCTACTTTAAGTTAAAGGGGCAATCTACACTGGAGTGCAAATCCTGGCAGATGAATGCGCAAGTCGCTTTGCAGCAGACTATGCCTACACGGACGTCAGATCCGGATCTACTGCACAGAACTCCGCGAACATGCGTAGGTGTAAGCGGTCTACGGAGATGCGGATCTCAGATCTGGATCTCGGAGACGCGCAGGCATCTGGATCTGCATGCCGTGTAGATTGCCCCCAAAGTAACCAACCTTTCCCGCGCTGGCCCCTAGCATCTCCAGTCCAGCCTTGATGGCGATACCAGCTCCTATGCCACATTCTGCTATCAGATTGTGACCACAAGCGTGTCCTATCTCAGGCAGCGCATCATATTCGCAAATAACGCACACATTGATGCCGCCGTCAGAACCGTAGGTGGCACGGAAACCTGTTTCTACTATATAATTTCTTTCGACTTTGAAGCCTTCTTTTTCTAGGTAGTCTGTTAGAATCTGAAAAAAGAAGAGCAAATGTCACATGGATGCTATGATAATGATATATTTCATAACGTTTCGAGATTTTTGTATCTTTGAAAATGCTTACCATAAATTTGTGTTTGCACATCGATTCTTACAGTGTGAGTAAATCTGTCTCATGCACATGAATGTATTTGGACATCGACCCCAAAGCGTGAGCAAATTTCCCTTATTCGAGCAAAAATCCCTTATACGAGTGAATGTATTTGGATATCGACCCCTAAGTGTGAGCAAATCTCCCTCAAGCGAGTGAATGTGTTTGGACATACGGCCCTAAAGTGTGAGCAAATCTCCATTATACGAGTGAATGTATTTGGATATCGACCCTAAAGTGTGAGCAAATCTCCCTCATGCAAGTGAATATGTTTGGACATCGGCCCTAAAGTGTGAGCATATCTTCCAAATGCAAGTGAATATGTTTGGACATACGGCCCTAAAGTGTGAGCAAATCTTCTTAATGCGAGTGAATGTGTCTGGACATCGACCGTAAAGCGTGAGCAAGTTTCTCTCATGCGAGTGAATGTGTTTGGACATCGACCCTAAAGTGTGAGCAAGTCTCTCTCATGCGATTGAATGTATTTGGACATCGACCCTAAAGTGTGAGCAAGTCTCCCTCATGTGAGTGAATGTGTTTGGACATCGACCCTAAAGTGTGAGTAAATCTCCCTCATGCGAGTGAATGTGTTTAGACATCGACTCTAAAGAGTGAATAAATCTCCGTCATTCGGGTGAATGCGTTTGGACATACGGCCTTGAAGAGTGAATAAATCTCCGTCATTCGGGTGAATGCGTTTGGACATACGGCCTTGAAGAGTGAATAAATCTCCGTCATTGATTGAATGTGTTTGGACATCGACCCTAAAGTGTGAGCAAGTCTCCCTCATGCGAGTGAATGTGTTTGGACATCGACCCTAAAGTGTGAGCAAATTTCCCTTATGCGGTGTGAGCAAATTCCCCTTCTGCGAGTGAATGTGTTTGGACATCGACCCTAAAGTGTGAGCAAATCTCCTTCATGCGAGTGAATGTGTTTTGACATCGACCCAAAAGTGTGAGCAAATCTCCCTTATGCGAGTGAAAACGTTTGGACATCGACTCCACAGCATGCACAAATCTCCCTCATGCGCGAGTGAATGTGTTTGGACATTGACCATGTGTTTGGACATCAAGTTCAAGTTTAAGTTCAAGTTTATTTTCCATAAACAAACATAATAAAATACACTTAACATCAAAAATAATAGACATCTTAAAAACATAATTTAGCAAACAATTAACACCTAAATAGAAACGAACATTATGGAGGAAAGGGCTTGAGAGCCAAGAAGGCTTGTAAATAGCCCATCCCTTTGTAAACAAAATAAATGATATGCAGAACAATATATGACATAAAATAATAAGGTCATATAACTAAAGGAAAGACAAAACAACAAGACAAGGACATGTTCAAAATTCATTAGTTGTAAATGTAATTAAATTGTATTTATAATTTCGTCGAAACAACTTCACGGAACGAGAATTTTCAAGATCTTTTGAAAGTGAATTCCAAAGAACGGGACCACTAGAATGGATGCTACGGTCAGAAAATAATTTCTTGTTTAAGTTATATTTAGATCATCTACTTGTCTTGTTGAATAATCATGGATATCTGATCTCATTGTAAAAAAATCATTGAAAGCTACAGGGAGATCATGAATTGAATATTTATACATGAATACTCCAATCTCCATTTTATACATATCATTTACTCCTAGAAGATCATTTGAAAGGAATAGAGGAGCAGTATGGCTTCTGTAGTGAGTGCCAGACACTATTCTTATTGCCCACTTTTGGATTTTTATAAGTTTATCAAGATATGATTTAAATATACCACCCCAGATAAGTATTCCATAGTTTAGATAAGGTAAGACCAGCGAGCAGTATAGTGTATGTAACACCCGCTTTGGTACAGAATATTTCAATTTGTTCATGACACCAATATTTCTAGAAACAGTTTTGGAAACACAGTCGATGTGGTTTTTCCAAGTAAGGCATTCGTCAATGATTACACCAAGAAATTTTGTAAATTTAACTTTTTCTAAGCAGGTTTGATCTAAGAATACATCGAAATATTTACGATTGTTAACTGATACCATTTGGGGTGTTCTTAGCAGCATATAGTTTGTTTTACTTGCATTAACTGACAATTTGTTGGCTTTGAACCAATTGGTTACTTCCTTCAATTCCATATTTATTAGGTCAATTTCGCTACTGATATTTTTATGCGAATATAGAATAGTGGTGTCATCAGCATAAAGTGAGAATTCTAATATTTGAAGTACAAGTAATATCATTGACATAGAGAATAAAAAGCAACGGACCTAAAATTGAACCTTGGGGTACACCATAAGCAATACGTTTCAGATCTGATTTATAATTATGATATGATTCAAATTGTTTTCTATTGTTTAAATAACTTCTGAACCATTCAAGAACTATGCCTCGAAAACCATAATGTTCAAGTTTATACAAAAGAATTTGATGATCAATAGTATCAAAAGCTTTTGATAAATCAAGAAATAATTCAAGTGTGGTTTCATTTCTTTCAACAGCAGAGTGCACTTTGTCAACAAGTTTGGCAATTGCCATGCAGGTTGAATGTTTTGGTCGAAAGCCGAATTGTTTGTCATTTAGAATGTTATTAGCTTCAATATAATCAAGGCAGCGATTAAATATGAGTCTTTCAAGAATTTTAGAAAAACATGGGAGTAACGAAACTGGTCGATAGTTTGAAAATACAGAATTATCAGCTTTTTTATAAATAGGGATGAACTTTGCGATCTTCATATTATTTGGTACAATGCCAAAGGAGAGAGATAAATTGAATATTACTGTAAGTGGCTTAACAATTGAATTTGCTACTTTTTTGATAATGAGATTGCCAATATTATCGTGGCCGGCGCTTTTGTTAGGATTGAATTTGTCAATTATTTTCAAAATTTCTAGTTCAACAATGGGTTTCATGTACCTACTATTAGATCTTTCAGATAATCATAGTAGTTCTTGCCGGTATTTTTAATAGTCGATGCAAGATTAGGACCTACATTGACGAAAAAGTCATTAACATTTGTAGCTATGTCTTCAGGATTGGTGGTTGTTTCTCCTAAATCATTTACAAATTCGCCATCCGTTTGGGATCTTTTACCTTTTCTAATTAAAGAATTGATTTCATTCCACGTACTTTTCATATTGCCTTTGGTCGCTTCAAATTTGCTAAATATGTATAATCTTTTTGATTTCCGAATCAACATGCTTAATTTGTTCTTGAATGTTTTAAATTTTTGCAAATTACCGTCAGTTGGATGCTTTATATATTGTTTATATAACTTATTTTTCCTGATGATGCTCTTTAGCAAACCTTTGGTTATCCATGGTGAAATTGGAACTTTTCTTTTATTTACAGAACACTTATTAACTGGTATACATTCATCGTACAAAGAACTAAAAGTTTCAATAAACTTTTCATAATCATCATTCACATCATTACTATCAAGATAATCATTCCAATTTATGTCGGATAGTTTTTGTTTGAATGTATTTACGCTTCTGTTATCATGTTTCCTCTTATAAATATAGTTCTTGTTGCTTTTACATTTTTTACCGACCTGTATATTTGTTGAGAGAGTAGTTGGCAGGTGATCACTTATATCGGTTACTATAATGTTAGATCGTATAATTTCTTCGTCGTTTGTTAAAATATTGTCAATTATTGTAGCTGAATGTTCAGTTATTCTCGTCGGTTTATAAATAGTTGGTTGCATTGAGAAAGAATAAAGTTCAAGGTAATCATGAGTCGGCCCATGAATCTCAGATTTAAGTAGGTCTATATTGAAATCACCCATAATATAAAATCGTTTCTTTTCAGAAGTTAGTTTTTTAAATAGAGGCTCGATATCTTTATTAAAGTGATCGATAGATGTGTGTGCCCTGTAAACTACTCCGACAACGACATTCTTATTTTCACATTCGATTTCGACAAAACATGTCTCAAAGTTTGAGTTTGCGTGGTTTAAATCTGATCTATAGAGTTTGTATTTCACTTTGTCCGTGATGTATAAACATACGCCACCCTTTTCTCTATTAGCTCTATTGGTATACTCTATATTGTAACCAGGAATGTTATAATAATCGTTTGGTTTATCTTTCTGGTGTGATTCTGATATACCGATAGCTGTAAATTCACAATCTAGACCATTGAGACATTCTTTGAATGAGTCTAAGTTTTTAGATATACTTCTAATATTATTTAAAAATTCATTTTACAACTCTCTTTATCATTAACTACACGAAATTGATCAGGGTTAACATAAGAACATCTGTGAGTAAGATCGTCATTTGTAACATCATTATAAGCTTTAATTTCAGACTCAAAATCAAAACGTAGTGGATTAAATATCATTCTGACGTATTTTTCTAAGTCCAAATCTTTTATA
The DNA here is from genome assembly GCA_000969725.1 of Ophiothrix spiculata. NCBI lineage: Eukaryota > Metazoa > Echinodermata > Ophiuroidea > Amphilepidida > Ophiotrichidae > Ophiothrix > Ophiothrix spiculata. The sequence goes on from JXSR01S071169.1 coordinate 53,437, forward strand.
TTAAATTCCGGTATATTATTCAATTGATCTGTATTCTTTTCAATGTTGGATATGTTTTCAGTTGTAGATATACAGCTTTGGCATTTCCAGTTCTTTGGATCTAACAATTTTAGGTTCTTTGGTTCAATTTTGTACATTTTTTATGAATAAATCCGTTACATATTTTACATGTTATATTTTGGTGACATTCTTTAACGATATTTGAGCAAACAATACATAAATCACGAGGTTTGAGCGTAGACATAAATTTAAATACAATAATACATAAAACAAAGAATTAACAATTGATTAAAAAAACAGAGAAAACCGAACCGGTATTTAAATGGGTTATATTTTGATTGACCACATGCCAAAAGCAAGAATTGTCAACACAAAGAAGATAAAAGTTTTGATAATCAAATATGTATGTAAATTTTGAGGATATACTGGAACCGATTTTAAATTCTTATGAAAGTATATACTTTTTTCTCTGTTTTCAATCGATTATCCATTTTTACGAAACTTTTTTTTACACTCAAATGTGAGCAAATCTCCCTCATGCGAGTGAATGTGTTTGGACATCGACCCTAAAGTGTGAGTAAATCTACCTCATGCGAGTGAATGTGTTTAGACATCGACTCTAAAGTGTGAGCAAATCTCCGTCATTCGGGTGAATGCATTTGGACATACGGCCTTGAAGAGTGAACAAATCTCCGTCATTCGGATGAATGCGTTTGGAAAAGCCTTGAAGAGTGAGCAAATCTCCCGCATTCGAGTGAACGTGTTAGGTCATATGCCCACATTAGATAGAAAATTCAACAATTATTATAACAGCAAACCCTACCTTATGGGCATGGAATTCTTTAAAGTTGAGTTCAGGGTTGGACCAAATCTCTTGACTGATTTTATTCAAATCATCAGCACAGTTGTCTATCTTTGATACCGCCATTCCAATCTGCTGAACTCATTGTTGTAACAAGATTGAATATTATCAGGGAAGATACTCCTGTAAAAAGAGCAATATACATCCAACTAATATGATTAACACTTAACTGGGGAGTACCATGGTACCCAACATTTGGTTTTTCGATTCTCGCATCATAGCGACGCAATATTTCGGGCTGTTATTTTGTTTTAATTGCCTAAATATTAGTTGCGCTTCTTTTGGCAAAAAACAACAACATTGAGATCGACCACAGTCGTTTCCGAGCTAATTGAACATAAATTAGCATTTTTTGAGGGGTGCGAAAAAAATGATTTTCCCATAAAACTGCCCATGAGTAAAATTTTATGTTATTTCAACAATATCAAATTATGTATTTATGATCTCCTAATTTGAGCCAAATTTCATTGGAAAAATCGGGAAGTGGGTTTTTCAAATTGTGTCCAAAATCGAGATGTCGCAAAACTGAAATCGGTTATTTGGCCGCCATTTTGAAACGGCACGTTTATTTTATAGTTTCCCCCCTTAAATATGGTTGTGTATAGAGTACCTATATATGGTGTAAAGATTATTTAAAATTTCGGGCGGAAAATGTTTTTAAGGGGGGGGGAGGGGGGGGGGGCATGGACCCCCCCTTATGCACTAACGGAAGTGTTATTGTGTTAACATTACTATTCAGTGCTTCAAGGTACGTCACCAATTCCTTAGAATTCATCCACGAAAACAGACAAAAACTTTATCACAGCACATTTTAATACTTTCATGGTGGCATCACTGATAGTGTAATCACGTGACTATAGGGTGGGATTGACATAGAAAGGTGGAATGGGTATATTTGACCTTCGAGACCCCCCCCCCCTTCATGCCTTTTCTGCCGCTCCCTAGACGCCCATAATAGTGGAGTGCCATGGCCTACATACAACGGGGCTCGTACAATAACACATTGCTACAAAAAATTTGACATCATCAACTTGAAAACCACTTTGATAAACTATTTTAATAAGTATCATAACGTGATTGGTATACTAAAAGTGTGTCTGATTAATCAAAACATAAAACAAAGCAAACGTCTCTCTTTTTCCTGGGTAAGGCACTCTCAGCTCGGAGCGGCATCGGGTATCGCGATCCAAAATTAGACATATGATACCATTTCGTCATGATTACCCTGGTTTGAGTTTCAATGTATAGGCATATACCTGCATGTATAGATCATTCCTGCAATTGGCATGCTTACGCCGTTGATGGGTCAAATCCACAAAATCGGACGGGGAATCGGAACTCTGAGAAGGAGGCCAAGTAGGGTCATATCATACTTGGCCTCGTTCTGAGTTTCGATTATCCGTCCGATTCTGAAGAGTTATCCCATCGACGGCGGGAGTATGTCAATTATCCCAGTTGAATTGTCAGCGAAATCATAAATAGATATAATTGATTTGATTGTTCATGAATGAAATACCAAAATTCTGGATTCTAAAGTACACTTGGTCCCATTATTAAGTATAACCAAAGTATTCTTGGTATAACGCTATTAGTGGTTATTTTGATTAGATGTTACTCCCATCCTCAAAGAACTTCATTGGCTGCCTATTGATTTTCGCATTAAGTTCAAATTATGTGTCTTAGCTTTCCATCACTTCGAAGGCAACCCTTCCAGCCTACCTTTCATCTGTTTTACACATCTATAATAATCCACCCCGCACTTTACGTTCCGGCTCTCAAAGGATTCTCAAGATACCAAACACAGATCTCAAATCTGCCGGTGAGCGTTCATTTAGGTTTCAATCCCCCTCACTTTGGAATTCACTCCCAAACAACATCCGTAACATATCCTTTCTCAGTCAATTCAAATCCGAGTTAAAAACCCATCTCTTCCGTCAGGCATTTCCCTGTTTCTTAATTTTTCGTCGTGTTTGTCTTTGTTCATTGTCCCTGTTTTCACGCGCTTCGAGATCTTCAGGATGATTTTTGCGCGTTATAAGAACGCTTTATTATTATTATTATTATTATTATTATTATTAGATGTTTCCCGTGCTGCAAAGT
>JXSR01S071180.1:7936-23148 GCA_000969725.1 Ophiothrix spiculata
ATCATGACCAACTGTTTGGTAGCGAAAAATTTATTTAGAGGCCAAATATATAATAGCCTAATCCTAACCCATCAAATGTGTGGCATAACATACAAAAAAGTGTGGTGCGTTGATTTTAAATCACCAAGCCTCTTGTTATTATTAGAAAATACATCAGAATTGTACATTAGATGATTAGATAACAAAGACTTGTTACACCAAATATTTGACAGCTCATAAGAACTGTCTTGGCTTATACCATATCCACTTGTCCAATTCCAACTTTTATTTTTTTCTGAATGTACATTGATTGCTTTACAATTGAATTACTGACTGGACCAAGTATACTTAAGGTCCCATATAAAATTTTAGGGTTAGGGTTTAAGGTTAACATTACGCAGTTTGGGTATGTTTAGGTTTGACAACTTCATGGTTAGCGAGTTAGGGTCAGGTCATGTTTTAGTGAGTTAGGGTCGGATCATGGTTAGGATCAGTTTTTGATGGGACCTAGACTAAAGTATACTTAATTTTTCTGAATCATTTCACAAAAAGTATCCCCCCAAAATAATATTATATTCCAATCACATAATATATTGATTTGTGAAAAGGTTTGGTTTTATTAATTGAAAGGATTGTAAGAAGGCAAAGGGTTGAATTGCATAAAGTGGATACGGTATTTACAAAGGGGTATCAAAAAGTTTACATTTATCCAGAAGGGAAGGAGCTATGTAAATACAATTTTGTCAGAATAGTTACATGTGTTTATATATATTACGGTGCAAAATGGTCTCATAAGTAGTTTGACTTTCTTTACAAGTGGCGATAGATGTCAGCAACCTGCCTACTAGCCACATAACCTGCATGGAGAAAATTGAGACACACACCAAGGGCCCTGCACCTGAATGGCTTCAGTGCTTAATTAGAAAATCTATGATGTTGTACCAACGTTTGGTTGTTTAATAGGGTAGGGTCTCTTCTTTCTATTGATACCAACATTTTGAAAATTGGTTGATGAATACCATCACAATGATATATATAAAACGTGGCTGATCTGAAAATGTTGATTTTCATCAACTTTTATTCTGTAGAGACGATCTCTACAATGATGGCCCGTGGACAGTTGGCGAGAAACCTATTATACTTTGCGCAGTGGCCTTCCTGACTCGATTTCTTCTGGGTGAAGTTTAAAACGTTTTGATACCCCCTTGTATTTAGGGTGTTACAATTTATGCACAGGTGTAGGGGAGGAGCCCATATGGGTGGGTCCTATATTACCTATTCAAAAATGCACCACACGATAATTCACAAAATATACATATTACCCCTTAAACCACTCAAGCCAAGTTTTAGAAGGTAGACCCTTCTGTTATCCTTTTTTAAACTTTTGCTACCCTGTTGGTCACTATTATATTCAAGACTGACTTGGCACAATGATATGGTATGATACCGTAGAGTGCCAGTATATGGCACGTCATGTATACATTTACAAAAAACCAACAGATCTGATTGGCTAAACATATGCTAAAGGTGCGTTTACACTGTGACGTAGGGTAACGACAGAGGGTAACATATTTGCAACTAAAAAGTTGTAACTGAAAATGACTGATAGTAGCAATTAGTGTGCGTGGCTAGCAGATTGTGTGAGCGTTAACTGACTTTACCTAACGATGACAGGCGTAAAATTTAAAACTGCAATATGCAGGTCTACGGTGCTTGTCGTTACCCCCAAGTCGTCACAGTGTAAACGCACCTTAAAATGTAAGTTGCACTTGTCTTAAATCAGAATTGATAATAATTTGATACAGTTTATAGTAATTCAGCTGCATGCTTTCAAGAATGGAATGTTTTAAGCCAAGTGGTTCAGCTCTCTGAACTTATGGGTACACTGCCATGCTCCTTTGTAGTAATTGAAACGTACCCCTCTCCCTTTTTTTTTTTCATGACAAAAATGAGGACAGGGGGTTCACAAGCTCCTTTGTGGTAAAAAACATTACACGTTACTTGCCTTAAACTTTTGTACCGTTGATTTTGACATTTTACCGGTAATAAATCATCCAATATTTAGTCCACAACCCACTAAGTTACAATTTTTCATGCCTTGAAGGACAGGAATATACCTTGAGGGTATCATTGTGTCCTGCACAACCCTCAAAGTAGACCACATAGTACTGGGTGGGCTAAATATTGGATGAATTATTACCAGTGAAATGTCAAAAACAGTGGTACAAAAAGTTTAAGGCAAGGCACATGTAATGTGAAACATACCCCTTCTAGGGCCTCTACCCCTGTTTGTATTTTCTCATGACAAAAATGAACCTTTTTTCATGCATATACACAAATTATTGGGGTTAAAATTTACCCCTCTTTTCACGAAAATGTGACCTTGATGCAATCATATAACCTTATAAACGAAAATATGAAACATGATTTTCTATTACATGCTTATATAGTATATATGTCCTGAGTGTAATGCATATATAGGACTTATAATTACTATGTACTGGACAGCACACCTAAGACAATGTTTTCTGTGTTTTGGGATATAGCCACAAGTCTTGTCTAAATATCTCATACTCAGTGGAAAGCTGTTCTTGCCTTTTCGCAAGAAAACTTGGAAAAAAAAAAGAAAAGAAAACTAGCCTATCGCAAATATGATGATGGAAAAACTACCCCTTTTTGCATTTTCATGAAAAGAAAATCACAACTTTGGTCCTATTATAGAACCTCCTTTTTTGCAATCCTATGAACGAGCATGTGTACCCAGAAGTACAGACAGCTAACCAGGAGCTTTAGGAATGTGGCATATCTTTGGTGTAAAACATAACTTGTGTAACGCCTAATGGAATGTATCATATTAATCTTCATTTTCTATTAAAGACATCAGTACAAAAAAGTGCTACAATATTTTTGTGCAGTCATGAAGAATAAGCAGGAAATTTGCCAAAAATAAAAACATTTATAGCGTTTTTAAACATTCACTGGCCACAACGATGCAATTTCAAATAGAAATACCTCTTTAAGTTAACGCCTATAGTGTTATAGCTAACAGATTTTATGAAGCAATTTTTAATATCATATGTATTCTCTGAAGCTTCAAGGATCAAAGATGAGAAAGTGTTCGTTTTAAAATTATTTGAAGGTATCAACCCTGACGGGACTGTGACAGCATAGTCCATTAAGAAAGACTTGGGCAACGCGGCTGACATTATGTTTCGGTCTGAGACCTAGCTTACTGTTCAGCTTCACTTAAATGGCCATTGTCATTGATAGACTGGGGTTGTAACATGTCTAAAAAAATTATTAGAGCTCTAAATCATCTAGGGACATGTATATACTTGGTCTCCTGAGAATGGGGATGGTGTGGCCTTTCTTCTTCATTTCAACCCTGATTTGCTATCTGTACAAAGGCATATTATCAAATGTGCCAATACTGACGGTGGCTGGGCAGGGAACCTTATTCTCTACACCATCATATACTTTGATTAACACTAAATAGGCAGGAATTATACGGCTTTTCTTCAATCTCCAAGTAAACATAATCCCACTTACATGCGCGCCATAGATATTGATGCGTGAGTCACACATACTACGCGCGCTGCATTTCCTGCAGTTGTGCTGTGTTAAGGTGCACACATGCTTATATGTATCAATTCACGATGTGAAGAGGTCCGCCTATTCGGAGTTGATCGAAGTATAGCCATGGTTTACCTTCAGTTTCCCAAGCTTTTAGCAGATTAGACTTGATAAACACCTCAGATAGCAAAAGTTGGCCGACCCAACGTTGGGTCAACTAACTTTGCTATCTGGGACCTGGTAGAGTGTGTATATGAAAGTATAGACACTTAGCGGTGACTGAGACAGGAAGCTTTATCTTGTACATCATTGTACCTTTGATGTCCCATCAGTTTTCCAAAGTATATTCAATCAGGTATAGCGGTTTAGCTTGGAGAGGATCAAATATGACAAATTCTTGGGTTTCTGATGATGCGGGACTGATGTCACCACTACTTCCATTGGAAAGACGTCCGGGTGTCTGCAAGAAAAAATACAATAAAATTCCTGTTATGAAGTTTTTCGCTTTTCTTTCCCATGTTATTAATTTTAGATACTTATAATTTTTCATTTTCACATTTTAACTGTTATACATCCAAATTGAAATATTCCGATTTTCCATAGGGTCACCCTCAGAATGCATTATATTTTCCATGTACTTATGGATAATTGGTTTCCAACTTACAATTTTTGATCTAACTATATCAAATTAAACATTCTGTTAAAAACTACAGTTGTCATTTCAATATGTAATGCCTCACCCCGAAAAGGGGGACTTTGCATTAGAACACTTTTTAAGAAACGGATGAAAATAGGCAGCAAAAAATAAAGAACAAAATAAGAAATCCAAGCACATTTTTTATTGTAACATTTGATCGCTTTGATCAATTTCAAAAAATAAGGTGTCATTTTAAAGCTAACACAATTATGTACTCGATTGATCTACTCAGATCTTTGATTTTTTGGCCTGAACCAATGGGAAATTAAGCTGTATCTTTGCAGAGTTATTTAGATTCTCATTCAAAGTAAAGCACCCCTGGATGTTGTTCTCAAATTTATTGTGATAAGAGCAGTACTTTCCAAAGGCACAACTCTACAGGAAGGGTTACAAGAAAGAAAATATGTCTTATATTAGGTTTCAATAAAGTTATTACTATTTTATTCGCTGACAAAGTGTGACATCAAAATCAATAGTTGCCAAATGACTGGTTCAAGCTAATTGCAATTTGAACCACGATCAAAATGATCACAACACATACTCAATGGGTAGCCAACTGAGCGTGGACAAAGCGTGTACCAGTAACCAGGATATGACGTTTTCACTTTGTCAGCGTATTGGGAAATCCTGTAATCGCTGCCAATACAAAAAATATATACTTACAAAAGAACTTACAATTGAGAACCGATGCTTAATTGCTGCCATCTTGTTGTCGTTCATTGAGCAGAGTTATTGTACCTCCAGATATTATAAGAGATTGGCCTGATATCCAGGCAGATCGTGTAAATCTTCAATTGATGCATGTACAGAGTGAGTGCGCATTTTGCTTCATGTGTAAACTACGCCTGCATTTCAAGTAGCGTCTATCGCAACTTGCTCTGATCAAGGTACACCAATTTTCCTGCTAATTTGTTTAGAAGATACCTGGAAGTGTGGCATGCGGAGCCGTAAAATGCCACAGGTACAGTAACTCAACCCTAGATGGGTACTATCCCATAGAGGCGGTCAAATCAAAATTGCCGCAAGCACCACTTCTGCTTCATACTTTCTTTGATACTTACAATAATGGAATGGTAACCCTGAGGAGGAGCAGTCCTTGTCCTGTCAGTTTTGGGTACTGACTCCGTCTTGCCTAAAGCTACTTCTACAAGGAGCATCTGTCCAAGCTGAAAACACAATGCATGACCCAGTTATATATAAAGGGCTTATTCATTGAAAATTTAACTACAAAAATGTACATAGCAGGCACTGTCGTTTGAAATTTGCAGGGGCTCAATATGTAGCTCTCCTGGAGCTTTTTAGGGGAGTGGTAGAAGAGCAATTAGAAAAGCTCTTCTGGAGTAAATGAGGGGAGCGATCTGTATTATTAATAAAATTAGCGAATCATAATTGCTTTATATATTTAACATTATGCTAAGGGACTTCTTTGCAGCCCCACGGATCCGGTCATCTCTCTTTACGTTCTGGATTTGGCGACGACATCCCGGGACGACACAGTCCCATCTTTCTCTTCCTTTCAAAATCCTATGTCTTGTAATTTCCAATTACGAAAAGTAGACAAAAGCACTTTATATGATTTAGGCATGATTTGCCATATGAAGTAGAAATCCGGATCCGTGGAACTGCAAACAATCGTGAGTTATCGACTCGAAAACACCAGCTTTATATCAGAAGCAAAATCACAACAAACACGAGTCTCGCCCGGTAAAAAATTAACCGTTCACATCGTGTTCCTTTTCGTACATGTTTCCGATGTGTATAGCATAAACGCTAATGGACGAACACAACAACTTGCGATCATTAACCGCGCGGTGGTTGAACATTTCATTCCATGTCACTTGTGTAAATAAAATTTCTTTTAAAAATGACAACGCGGTACGTATCATTCAAGGCGCGCTCTCATAAAGCAATTCAGGGGCGCAAGGGCGCTCGATCGATCTTGCGCGCCTCAAACGGCAGTGCCTGTATAGTAAATACATATAATGCATACACATGGTCAGATAAAAACAAGTAATAAGTATTCGTAAACACATATTAGCAATAATGCTTGTCACCGATGCAGTATATCCCCCAATAATACCTCAATAATAGACAGAATAATTAAATAAATTATTACCTTTCATTTTGAAATGCTATTATATTTACAGAATGAAAATAGTCAATTTTTGCTAAATACCATGATTGTGGAAACTATAAGCAGCATGCAATATACGTTTGTTTCAGGCTCCCGCTGCTAACATAAAGTGCTTGTTTTTTCATAATTAGTATCTGTAGGATCACACAGTTAGACAGAAGATGCTTCTGGGGAAAGACAAATTTCTGCACAAATTCATACTTACGGCTGAGAAGTGAGCAGCTTTTGATGGATGTTGGCTAAAGTAAAGACCTACACCATATTCCCCATGGCTCATATCTATAATGACAAAACAGGACAAATATTATAATTATTCCTATGTGACATGATCAAGTAAAATGATGGCAATACTGATTTTCAGTAAGCGTAGAAAATTCATTATATTTAATTGTGTTCAAAGTGCAAAGAATTTTTAAGAATCAGATGACAGTTGTGTTCTGACCTTACAGGTATTAGCAACGATTCCACATGGATATTTAAATTCATAAAAACGACCTTGAATCAATTAAGGAAAGGCATGATAGAATCAAAACAAACAAAACTTTATTATTTGTTCTTATAATAAAAAGATGATTTTCTACCTGATTAGTTCCTTAGCAAACTGTTGAGAGTGTTTCTATTTTCCTAAATTTTCAATTTCAGAATATGTGTTTGTAGTTCTAAAATGACTTTATTATAGTTTCGAAATGTTGAATACATCCAAAAGCATGATATCTTTACCAAAATTGTTTTTTTAGATGCATAACATTTTTAATTTTGAGAATTTAACAATTTATTTCTAGAAACACTATCATTGAATATCTCATTCACCGGTGAATGATTCAGTTTTTGCGTAGGCTTATAACTTATTATATAGCTTCACAAAGTTTAGAGAATTTATCTGAACTACTAGCAGGCTGTACTCATATTTGTAAGTTTTTTCGATACATATCGAAATGCTCCATAGCTAGTCTACTTTAAAAAGCATGATCCTGACTAATGCCTTTAATGTGATATTTTTAACACAAAGATTAAACATTTCAAAAATGTGACTCATTAGCTTTACCTAAAGCCTATACTCTATTCAGAAGTATCTTGCGCTTAAACCATTGCTTACCCTGATCTGAAAAGCCATTGGTCAATATTTCTGGAATTCTTTCCGGATGTGGCAATGTTCCGCAGAAATACAAATTGGTTGCCATGACGTCACTACCAAGTTGCTGCCATCTTGTCTCTAGTACATTGTTTACAGTATCATTCAAGCTAGCCTGTATCAAGATCAAGCGAAACTGTCAACAGTACATATGGATTTATGTGTAAATGAGAAATGTTTGTGGACTCGGATAGATACCAGAATCCATTAGAATTCTAACTAAGCAATGGAAATCTATTTGTTACGTTTTTTGAAATTGACTTTTAATTATAACCCTCGACCACCTGAAGGCGGCCTGACAGATTGTCGCCGATTGCACCAAAACGCAAAACAAAGTTACCCAGGCATTTTCGTAACTTCTTTTCTATCCTTTGCAATCATTTTGATGAAATAAATCAAATTGGGAAGGGTGTTGGGGCTGGGTGGGTAGATACTTAGAATTAGGTAAGCCATCTAAGTCTGTGGGTGGGTGAGGTGATATCCCTATGTTTTCACATGGATATGAAAGAATGAATGAATGAATGAATGAATGAATGAATGAATGAATGAATGAAATCTAATGAGTTTTTGTAATTGTACCTGATTTTTGATGTCAAGAATAAGGTTCAGTTGTAAAACTCCTATACTGTAATGATACTATGCTGTAAATAACCATTATGTTTTTAGCGCATGATATGCACTTACTTTGAGAGTCCTTGTGACCACACATTGGCCTCCAATGATTGGATCTAACAGCATGCCATACTTGAAGTCTTCTGCTACCTTCTCATTGATATGTGCAGCTTTTGTGTGAGCGACCTCTTTTTCTTCTTCCATCTCCTCTTCTGACAATGATACTTCACCTGGAAAAGTCAAAAATAACAAATTCAATAATAATTTTTTTAAATGCTATAACAAATAACTTAACAGACCAACTACAAATTGTTAAGCTTGTTACTACAACTAGATATCACAGTCATGAAAACCCTTTGTAAGTGTTAACGGCATCATAAGGTATATCAATTATGCATTAGAAAAATCGAACTCTTTGTTAACATTGCATCATAGCTAATGATGATGGTTTTTGTCTTATACGATGGGTTAATGAAGCATTTTAACGTTAGTGATATCGACCAATGGTCCTGATTTTACTAAACTTCCAATATATATCGTAAACACATTTGTCACTATGATATATTGAAGCTATGAAGAAATTGCATTCTACTAAGACAATGTGTTCCCCATCTTTGTAGGTTCACTTTGGAACAGCCCACTCAAGTCTTTAGGCAGTTAAGGCACTTCCATTTAGCACGACTTGGTTTTATCTGCAGGCAGGAGATCTTCCTGAGGTTTTGGGGAAATGGCTGTTGCCATTGAATGATTTGTACAATTTTCTCCCACATGCAACTCTTATACTAATATATAACTTGGGACATAATTACAGAAAGTTCTAGTTTCCAAAAGCCCTTCCTTGACTCTAGGCATTCTGCCGCTAGTGTCTGCTTGAAGAGAGGATAATTCGTCAAGTGTATCAGCTATCAAAGTTGTATCAGCAACAGCTACCTGTTAAATTCTTTAAATTCGCTTAACAAATTTCAAGACATTCGCAACACTTAACATTGAATGGGATAAAAGATCGCTCCAAATATTCTTCAGTTTGTTTAGTCAATAATCACACTGCAACATGTATGCGTAAGTGACATTCACTTTCATCAGTTGAAACGATGTTCGCGCAATGAGAGCAACATTCGCTCTCCATTTTAGTGAATAAGCCAGAGCGAATGTCATGTGCACTCGGGCAAGCGAATGTCTTTTTTGATGCAAAGCCTAACTATCCCAATTTTTGGCATGAATTAAATTGGACACTTACTGATTGTTGCACCTTTTTCCAGCTGCTGAATTAAGCTCTCTGTGTCAATGTCTTCTTCTCCAAGATCTGTAAAGGTAACATCTCAACATTGAATACATCAATATATACATGGATGGAAGTATGCTACTGGCTCAGACTATTTATAAGAAGGCAGGTATATGTTAAATACAGGGTGTATCAAAAAGATGTTTGCAGTTATTACTGTGGCTCCATTTCAAAAATATAATAAATCTGTTTTGAATTATTAGTAAAATAGACCATTGTCTTTCCATAACAGAAAAAATAACTGATGTGGCAACCGATACAAAAATTAAAGTTAAATTTTATAAATTGTAAATAAAATAAGTTGTGCAAGGATTGCATGATTCCATATCTGTAATTTAAACTGAAGGTAACAATTTTTTTTTTTGCTAAAAAGAAGATCAAGACAAAATGAATAACTTGTGATGTTTGAAGACTAAATCCTTTCCATTTTAATTTTGTGATGACATATGCAGTTAAAGGGTTAGGTAAACTTTGGATATTTAACCATTGTCTCCCGATTTAATCACAGTTCATTTAATACAAAGCTATGTCACTGTCCACACAAACGAAAACAACTTTCTTAGATACTAAAATTTATCACTATTGTGACTATCATTTGGTTTGATGTCCTAAGGTCTCTTTCATAAGGGCTAGTTTTATCCCAAAACATTAACAAATTGATCAACATCTTTTGATCAACATTTGAAGCAAATTGCCACAAAAAGTCACAGTTTGTTAACCCTTTTAATCCTGAATTGAAATATAGGTGTACATAGCCCATATTGAATTAATTTACACTCAATACAAATTGGAACGCCTGAGCGTTCTCTCGTAAGCTCTTTTGGAAATGCTCAGTCGTTCTATCGGATCGAAAGATCTAACCTGATATCAAGTAACACTAAAATATTAGAGCAAAATCTGTCAAAAATAACCCATTGTGCATTTTTCAATCAGACTATACTCCCCAGAGATATTTTGTGAAAAGTCAGGTTAGCCTGGTGCTCCGGAATATTTTGAGGCTTGATGTGACAGTTTATACTCATGTTACAGTTTGCAAATATAGTGTGGTGCAAGTTTGAGCAGAGCTTTGCTAATAAGCAGCAATTTTGTTGCCTCCTTCACGTTCATCACTGGATAGGCCACTACTCTTACCATGTAGTATTTGTATATTACTACACCTCTTGAATATTTATAAGTTAATACAGTCTCTCTATTAGTCAAATAGAGGAGGCGCATAAAAAGTTTTTTGACAACTTTCCCTATGTGTGTATTAATACTCAAGTACAGGTGCACGAGTATGCTTTAACGCATTGCGCCTGTGTGTTTTACACACACGCGGGGAAAGTATGGTACTACTGTATGGCTCTGGCAAAGTACTAAATTTTTTGACTTTTAGATTTATTTATCTTGGCCAAAATACTTTGGACACTTTATGGGCAATGACACAGTTATGAGTGCAATACGAGTAAGGTTCAAAGTTTTTGAGGACTCACATTTCTCTCCCTTCCTGTCCCAAGACCTCCCTTCTCCACCCGTCCAATATTGCTAAGAACACATGCGCACACCACATTTTTAAATATATTGCTTAATAACATTGCACAGGGGAACGGGGAAGTCAATTGTACCAACGATTTTGGCCAAGATTGTAGAAATGGTATTTTAAGTCTTACCTTGGTAATCAGATTCATTGTCAGGAAAGCATCTCATGGAATCTGTGCCACTGAAACTGTCCTTCAATGTCTTGATCTTATGATGTAAAAAGTCTTTTTCTGCATGGATAGATGGAAGACAAACATAATTATTACACCTCATAACTATGAGTCACAGTAAGAAGTAATTCAACAAATAATACATGGTTTTATTGGTGAAGTAGTGCAATCTATCTATCCCTTGGTGCTGGCTATGAGACTATCATCCCTTGGCATGTGGCCTCAGGATAATAGTCACATAGCCAGTACCTTGGGATAGATAGATTTCACTACTTCACCTCAAACCATGTACTACTATAATGTTAAACTGACAATCACAATAATGCAATTAATTATAAAGCTTTCTATTTCAAATTTTCAGTTTCGAATCAAACAACCAAATTGTAAGGCAAATATAAATTTTATGTTACACATTGTGGCATTTATTCTAAACCCATGTGCTGTCTCCAAGTTATAATTTCAAGCAACCACTTAAAAATAAGGACATATTCATCCAGCAAGGTTGCGTATCCAAATGTTTATGCAGTTTTGTGTGGATAACTTTGATCATAAAGCTCTTTTGGATCAATTGTTCTATAGGTTCTATTAGGAAAAATTAAGTAAGGTTAAGTTTTGAGGGTTAAGAGCAAGTTAGGTTTATAGTAATGTTTAGGATTAGAATTACTAATTTATGGTTAGTCTAAGGATTAAGTTTTGAAAACACTTCATATAAGTTAACTGTAAACCTGCTATGCATAGCAACATAAACCAAAGGAGATAGACCCCATATTTTATGGTAGGTGGTCTGTTCCTGCTAAGGTTGTATATATGACACACCATTGGTGCAAGAGCAGGGGAAATTGGTGCAAAGGGTTTCTGAAAATGTGCAAACAAGATTCCTTTCCTTGCTTTATTTATTTAGCAAAGGTTCAGCATCAACTTAAGATTTTGGCATAAGCACCTCTTCAACTTTGACAAAATTGCTTGAATTGGCGCAAGCCCAAAAATCTTAGCGGGAACACCGATCCTAATACAAATACCATTTTTCATGATTTCCAGTTAAAATTTGTCTCTTGCTCACCCAGGCAAAATCCCTTCATATTCATAGCATTTTATACATACCTATATGGAATTTTTCTGTTTGCAGCTGTCGTAACTCAGATGAAAGACTTTCAATTAAATCTTGTTGAGAACTGACCTGTAAAGAGAAGGGACAACCCAAATAACAAAACATTTATTCATTCATTCAGTTCTATTTTTCTAATAACAGTATTTACAATTCCTAGTCATTGAGTGTGATTTTACTACCTAATAAAGAATTTAGGCTATCCATTATTAGACAATACATGACAGTACGTTAAGTGATAACGCAGTGCCAGTGGGGGCCGCACGTTGGAAATTACGGCGTGGTGTAGATATACATATGCATCTAACATGCAGTTCTTTACTTGAACTGGAATATTTTGATGTTTGAAAATGGGTTTACGTTTTTCCAGTAACGATGTCTTTTTTTTTTTTATGGCAAATACTTGACTTCATTCTTGACCTTAAAATGTTTCAAATTTATGACTAAGAATGTGAATAAAAGATAATATTTATTGTTTTCCCTGTCGTCTTTTGTCTCATAATGACTTTTTTTTTTGTAATGGGCATCAGAACCATTTCAAGAGCCACTGACAATTTTGTGAGATTTTTGTCACATTCTAGTTACAAAATGTAACACTAACATATATACACCGCAGCCATTGCAGATACGTTTTTTTTTGCATTGCTGAACTATATATAGGCAGAACAAAAATTCACTGGACAATGTAAACAAAAATCCAGAGTACAGGTTGCATTTACAAATAATGGGGCCCTGCACTCTGAATTTTTGTTTACATTGTCCAATAAATTATTGTTTGGCCTATAGTCTTACTAGAGCTTTGAGAGCGATAACCTCATGGCGCAGTCTCATTATGCATCCGTACTGGGCCTGGTAGGATTCACGGCTCTTCTCTGTCCACTTCTGGATCTCTAATTCCATCATCTTCATGTCCAGTACAGGGTCACTTTCCCTCAGTATCGTCTGACCTGTAATGAAGTAATTTACGGTGGAATCTCTCAATAATAAATGAAGACAATTTAAAAAAAAAGTGACTTTTGAATTGTATGTGATTTGTGATGACTCACCCCAAAAGGGGAGACTTTGCGATAGAACACTTTTCGAAAAACTGATGAAAATAGGCAGAAAAAAAAAAAAAAAATAATTAGAATTTCCAGCCGATTTTCTGTTGTAAAATTTGATCAACTTGATCAATTTCAACAAGTAAGGTGTCATTTTAAAGCTTAGAAAATGCTGTAACAGATGAAATGATAAAGTCAAAATTACTATCGTCTGCAAAGTCCTCTCTTTCGGGGTGAGCCATCACATTTGTTTATTTATATGATGTATATTTCTCATCATTCTTTATCTCAATATGTCCCTTTTGTGATGGGTGAGCAGTATAATACTACATCATGGGCTTCATATCAAAAATAAATAAAATATGTGAATTTCCAACTCTGTGCTTAAAGTTTGCGCAATCTATATACAAATATAAACTGACTTGAAGATCTCGATCTGGTTAAAGCTATGGACCTTGAGCGACTAAAATAGCTAAATTTTAGTCACTGGAGGACTCTAGTTTAATCCAGAGATCCGAAATATTTGTTTTATATACTGTATTAATACATTTTTAAATTACATAATTTTTTCTGGCCCAATGGCCTAATTTAATTAATGTTTTTAAAAAAATGTACTAACAAAATGCTATAACCATGAATGCAAGCAAGTTAATGCGCACATTGGCTTGCGTGTCTAAGTTTGTTGCGTGTGTAAGTATGTGCGTGAAAATCACAAGGCTATAAATCATGCAGGAAACCCGTAAATAGTCTTTCAAAACTCTTAAACAGTCTTTTCCAAAGAACTATTTACGGGTTTTCTCAAGATGGTTGAAACTATTTGAAATAATGTCAAAGGGTATCAACACTTGTATCAACACATTTGTGTTTTCCATACTTTTGTGCTTTTTGTGTTGTTTTTGTGATACCCTGCATGAGTTGGGCTGAGTTTCTTTTCAGTCCAAACTCGTGTCCTGGGTTTTTTGTACCTGCTTTTATTATATCAGCTTCAGAAAATAAAAAATAATTACAGGAAATATTGGTATGGAAGGTCCAATTTACCTGTGAATGGTGGTAAGTAACACATCAGCTGACAGTTGGTCCAATTATCAGCAATTTCTGAGTACTTGCTGTTGAGGATGATGTCATCACTGAAGCCAAAATTAGCAAAGAAATCAACTGCAGAGTGATCAGCATACACAACTAAAGAGTCGTATAAGCCTACTAGGGAGGTATCTTTCATGTTCTGTGAAGAAATATATAGAGAAATAAGAAAATAGGTTGAATAAAAATCAAATTAAATCACACAATCTCACTAAAGAAATGCAGTATAGACCTGGCCCAGTCAGCTATATTGATGCACACATTGTATGTATGCATAAACATTGCTTTACAAAATACTAAACAATTAAGTTTTAGCTTTCCTTGAAGAAATACCCCTAAACATTAAGGATTTACATGTAATTTTACTGTAATTTTTACCCTGTAAGACTTTAACATTAAACAAGGCATACAAATACAAATTCTTACAACTACACATACAAATTTCAGCAAAATGGTAAATTATGGTAACTTTACCAGTAACACAGAACATGATTAAACAGAAATTGTACCAAAAATAATTTAGTGGTGTGTGCCCTCAACACAAATCAATTTCTTTGAGATCGGTAATTTTTTTTAAGACATTTTGAAAGAGAAACTGCCTCTCATCTCTATTCTGGTTGTTCCATTTCCCTTTCAGACTAATTTGCTGATCAAAACACAACAAATGCCTCTGCTATCCACAGAATTGGCAAATTGGCCCTGCCAAGATTTCAGACAGTGCGGTATCAACAAAGTCCTCTGCTGTACATGACTAAATTGTATAAATATCACATCCGTTAATGTTTTTTTTTTTGGGATTCTCACATTCAATTTTTCTATGACTTTTTAATATATGCTGCTGATCAGTAAAATGAGGTTCTGTGGTGTGTGGGTGTGTTTGTGAGTGTGGT
>JXSR01S071191.1:80220-95446 GCA_000969725.1 Ophiothrix spiculata
CACATACATTATCAGAGATATTAATTCTGAACAACTTTTGCCTGTTGGTACCATATACTCACTGACACAGAGTGAAATTACCGTTTGAAATGGCTGATTAAGCTTAAAGGGCAAAAAAAAATGAAGTGATAGACCTACTCCCAAGTCTTTTTAGAACATTCCATTTCTCAGAACAGGGCCATAAAAAAAAACGCAATAGCTGTGACATCATTTGTGTTATATAGATTTTTAATAGACTTTAATGTATAGAACTCTATTCAATTCATCCTTCTAAATCAAGGGTTGAGAGCCACAAGGCCGTATCTGCAAGAAAAAAAAAAGGCCACAAGGCCATATTTGCAAATACTGCCTTGTGGCTCTTTTTTCTTCATGCAGATTCGGCTTTGTGGCTCTCATACCTCGCACACATGCAAATATGGCCTTGTGGCTCTTTTTTCTTCATGCAGTTTCGGCTTTGTGGCTCTCAACCCTCGCACACATGCAAATATGGCCTTGTGGCTCTTTTTTTCTTCATGCAGATACGGCCTTATGGCTTTTAACCCTCGTAATTATCAGTATTTCACAACTAAATCACTGCCACAAATGATTCACTTGTGAATTATGTTAACTATCATTATACCACCAAAACAAAGCCCCAGATAATCATAAAATATATTGTTTTAGATTCCATGACTTTTCACCTTTATTTTAATGTAAACTCTAAATTTCATTTCCTTTGTCCCTTTAAGATTTCAAGTCACATCAGGGCGATCAAACTAAAAGTGCACCGTTAGAGCTAACCAGTGTTCCTGCTAAGGCCGTATGGCGCGTATTGGTGCTATGCCGGGAAAATTGGTGCAACAGATTTGTGCTAATGTGTAAAAAAAGATTCTTTTCCTTGCTTTATTTTGTCAATTTTCAGGCTTGGCTCATGATTAAGCACATCTTCAACTTTGTCAAAATTGCTTAAATAGGCGCAAGATCAAAAATATTAAAGGGAAAACTGGTGCTAACCCTAATTATACGTTGTATTTGTACGCTGTCAGTTAACATGAACGTGAATTTAACATTCTGTGACTCAACATTATTGTGTTAGTGAAGGCAATTGCCAGAAAGGGTAAAATCAGCTTCGGGAATTCTCAGAAAGTCATGATTTGAAAAGGTCTATACTCACTTTGAGATAAATGCGGCATCATACACATAAGCCGGTGGTCCAGATGCGAGATCTACTATATGTTCGCCATCCTGCATGCCTGTAGCATCATGGTTGTCCATAGCAACGTTCTCAGACACAAGGTCTGATGGGTAATTCCAACCTGCAGCTATCACTCGGTGTTTGCCTCTGTAAGATGGTGCTGCAGAAATAAAAGGTTTAATAATGCTCAGATTGGTTTCAGGTATCATCAACATTGATCTCCTGTCCTTTTGGTATCAAATGACTACACGTAGCCAAGGAGGATGAATATAGGAGATTACACTTGGTGCAAAACATGGCTCCAATTTCTATTCTTGAAGCCCAGGTGTTATATATAGGGTGGTATGATATTCATTTTGGTTTTGCATAATAGATATTTTCTAAATTTTGAGACATCAATTAATTTCTTTGATAACACCTCCAGACTTAAGCTTGAATTCAACCCATAAAAAATATTTATTCTGGCATAACAAAGGCTCCATGTTAAACATAACATAAATCAAGGAATCTAGTAGGTGTGATTGACTTACGACTATAGTTGCTGTTACACTTACAAGGGTTAAAGTTACTTAATTAATTGTACTTTCAAAGGTCAAAATTTGATGACGGAACATACTGGTTTCACTAATTTCAACTGGTCAGTACAAAAAATGGAATTTTGACCTGGGTTAAGTCCAAGATTTAAGAGTTAGGGTCAAGCGTGTTACCTTCCGTATTCATTAGAAATGACTTGGTCTCATCGTCAGGTAGCAAGGAATGGTTAGGATCTTCAAACAGTCGATAGTAGCCATTGATAAGGGAAGCCATGTCCTGGGCATCTTCAGTATGGAGGAGAAACACCAAAGGCTGCAAATCAAACAATTTAAGCAGAAATCATGTATAAATGAAAATGTTATGAACATCAAATAAGGGGAAGGTAAAATGACTGGCAGAGATCTACAGTTTAAATCCCCCCAAAAAGATTAAGGTAGTGTGTGTAGATAAGAAAGAGAGATGGGCCACTAGAAATCAAAATGGATATAAGCTAAGCTTTTACGCTAGATAAATAAATAATGATTGGGAGAGTTGTGTGCCTCAGTGGATATGCTCTCAATCATTAGGCATTGAGCGCTACATTTATTTTATAAATTAGATTGTGTCTTTGAATTTCCCTTATATATTAATTTAAAAAAAGCAAAAAAAATGAAATGTGCTTATTTACCTTGCTATCTCTTCTGAGCATCTCCAGTTTGTACACATCATCACATATTGGTCCTTTCCGACTAAGCTTCAATTGACTCAGCTCACTGAAGTTGACCAATGGTGTCAAAGTCTTTGCCCTCGTATCAACAACTCTGCTGATGGATACTTTTGGTCCTACTAACACTGTCATGGCTGTGCCTAGGTTGCCTTCAGATTCACCCTATAGAGTTAACATAAACAATTATTATTAATTCATATATGGTTCATAGGAGTCAATTGTAACATTGTAACTAGTGGACAGAGTTCATGAATGGAGTACAAAGAATGGCCTAACAATAAACATCGGTAAAACCCAGGTTCAGGTCATAAGCAGGACCAACTAGAAGATTAGCATCAACATTAATAAGACAGAACTTGAACAGCTTGACTCATTCATCTACCTGGGCGGAGTCATAACAAGCCTGGCTACCAGTGAGGATGACACCAAAAGGAGAATTGGGCTAGCCATGGGAATCATACAAAAGCTAAACACAGTCTGGAATTCCAATGAAGTTACCACCCAAACCAAGCTTGAACTTTACAAAGTTCTTGTTTTATCTATAGCCACCTACGGTTCGGAAACTTGGACATTGAAGAAACGGGACAAACAATGTCTCAATGTATTTGAGATGGCTTGCCTCCGTAAAATTCTGGGAGTGACAAGAAGAGACAAAATGAGAAATCTGGCAATAAGAGAAGCTCTAGACTTCCACACTATCATCACCAACCGAATTTTCACCAAGCAGCTAACATACTTTGGCTACATCAAAAGAATGCCACCATACCGATTCCCTAATACCACTCTAGAGGGAATCATTCCAGGAGCAAGACCTCAAGGCAGACCTCCGCTAAGCTGGCTGGACAACATCAAGTCAAACTGCAAAGCCTTGGGAATAAAATTGTGACCGTCCATCCCAAACCAGCCGTAATTGCTACCTCTTGTCATTTTCAGGTTGTCAGGGAGTAAAATGTATAACTGAGATAAACACATTCAAAGATCAGTAAGCCCTATATTTTCTGTTGATTGTCTTAAAAAATATGCAGATTTATTTCACATTTCCAATCATTTTCTTGAAATGAAACTTTGCTGGTATTTTGTAGTAAGCACAAGGATTGTAAATCTGTCAAGAAATCAGTTTCGGCAAATTACAACCTTGACATGTATTTTCACCTGTAGCGCAAAGTGAAGTTTCTGGCATTTACGGCTCATACGGGCTGGACAACCACAATTAAATGTTTTACATCACCGGACGATGGACCATCCGATCGATACTTTGATCATCACTAAATTTGAGGACATATTCACATTGTGAATTGATTTAGTAAAGCGAGTGTGTTGCTGAACACAGCACACCTGTTCATGTGTAGGGTGACTCACATGTTTGGCTTACGCATACCGTATATGTAGCGCGCGTGTTACTGGGATAACCTTTGCTTGCGGATAAAGAAAACCAATTCCTTATTATCAAAGTATAATATGGTTGGTCGGGTAGGATAATTTATTTTGCCAAAATGACATGAATAAAGATTGAAAATTAAAATAAGTTCTCAAAATGGTAAATCTTGGGTAGCCAAAGGTGTCAATACATTTTGGCATCCCTAATGGAATGTAAACACCAAAAAATAGTCTACGTAATACTTTAACTCTTCATATAAACAATTCTTTGCTGCAGTAATTTATCGTTTTCATATTGGGAAAACAAATTTGGGAGAATTCTGTGATATTTCATGTCCCTGTTTAAGAATTCATTCTGGAGTTTTAAGACTTTGATTCATTTGTTATAAATTGGTTTGGTCCAGGATTAACTTTAGGCCAAATATCATCTTTTTTTGCATATAAGTCTTTTGTCACTTTATTGTGATGGTATAAACTTAGCCGAAAAATGTAATGGCAAATCATAGTCTAAAAAATCATATTTGTAGGGTTTTTTCAATGTCATTTCAACTTACCAGCAGGGTTCCACTGTAGACTTTGCCACCAAATGATACCAATCCACTGATGACTTTGAGATAGTGAAGCTTGGCCTGGAGCTCAGTTAAATGCTGTGGATGAAAAACAAAATGCATTATTACCAATACCAATTACTGTAAGCTTTCAAAATGAAGAAGGAAAAAAACGTTTTAAGAGAGATCATTTCCTGCACCAGGATGGCAAGTCTATTTTTTCTGTAATTCCATGAATAATTTTGTGCAGATTTCATATGTCTGTGTTAATAATACGAATTTTGCATATTGCAATAATCAATAATCCTAAAGCCTACAAGCTTGTTGCCACTATTTCCTTAGACAGTGTATACAAACCAGGGCCCTCTTGCATATAAATGCAAAATCTTGACACATTGCAAGGCCCTGCACCCTGTATTATTGTTTACAATTGCCAAGAAATAATGGCACAAACTTTAAATCTATGTCTAGCTTCTAAGCAACCCTATTTTCTCCACAAGGAAAAATATCACAGCAATATTGCTGCCAGATTCATTCTTTGTGGCTTAAGGGAACAGTGGTTGAGCATTTGCAAAAGAAAGCTTAAAATCACAGTGGCGTATTAATCTGATCCTTACTGTACCTTTGCAGGCTATAAGAATTTTGATGTTTGAACATTTGTCATTTTTATATAGACACAAAAAATATTGCTTATAATCCCCATAAAGATTTCAAGATTTAAAAGATTAAATAATCATAACTATTGGCAAAGATTATATGCACAGGAAAGATATTGTAAAGGTAGAATATATTGTCTTTAAAATCTTGAGAAAATATCCAGAAAAGCCAAGAATAAAAAGTATTGAATATTAGATGAATCGCTAGCATTAATAATTCCAACATAATACTGATATCATAAATAATTCTACCATAAGATAGAGGTTTCTATAGGCTTTCATGAATTCTTCTTAATCATGAATTATTGAAATGATATGATATGACTGCTCATATTTAAAGTGAAACTAGATAGAGTTAAATATTGCAATAGAGGAATATATGATGGACACAGGGGATTTCATCATAATAGAATATCTGATCCAACAAGGAAAATCTTCAACAAAGTGTCATAATGTTTAATTAACACTTAGTTTGACTGGTGTGGATGAACCTCCTCTATTACCTCGGAATATAGTTTTGTAGTTTTTTGGATAGTCATTGATCAAGTATACCAAAACAAACATTGCCAGAGTAAAGAATTAAAAAAAAATGCTTAGCTACAAATTGGCATCTAAATCAACAATTGGGCAAAACATTCATATAAAAAAAACCTTTTCCTGTGACAATTTTTTTTCATACAATTTAGTTCATATTTGATAAATTCCAAGTACAATTACATTGATAAAACAGTTAGTGTTAAAAGTCTTTTTCTGTGATTAGCCAACAGGAGTATATTATAATAGAACATGAAGAGCAAGACCAATTAACAGAAATATAAATGAACTGTTTATGTCCAATGTGCAGAACATCTCTAGGTTTTTTCAAATGAAAATATCTACATGCTGTACTGTACATTCGTCTTTGCAATTTTGTATGTAAGAGCTTTACGCATGGCTTTTAGAGATTACACAAGATGTTTATGGATATGGGAAAATATCTGAAAAAAAATTTATGATGTTCAAAATTGTATTGTTTTATGAAAATTTATGATAATAACTACATTATATAGCAATATTCTTTGGCATATGTTAAATACTGATATGAATGATGAATTAAGGATATACAAAATATAAATATATGCAACCATTTTCATTATAAGATGTAAAAAGTTCTACTCTTAAACAGAAAATGCTAGTCTTACAGAGATAATAACAAAAGTATGAAATTGACAGTTTTAACGTATCCATGAATTTGACATATTTTGTGGAAAGATATTTAAGTTTTTAGACATGATGATAAATATGTTGTAAGATTTAATCTAAATAAATATATATGAAATTTTCTCTAATGAAAATGAGTTATTGGCAAGGTAATTTGCCATAAATGATGGTATCTTACATTATTTTTTAAAGATCTTATGACAGATTTTTACCTCTTTTCTTCTTCTGCCAAAAAACCTCTGTTCAATAAAAAAGTGATATCAAAAATCTCGACACTTCAATTTGTGAAAATAAAAGCAGCGTCAAAATACAAGCCTGTAGTATATGTGCATGTGTGTACTAGTAATTTTCTCTCAGTTGGCCACCTGTTTTCTTGTTACACAACACGTAAACTATAATCACAACCATACTTTTCCAAGTACAATAATTTGTTTAAATTATTCAAACACAATGATATGACAGACTGCAAAGAAAATTAGTGAAACTTACAAATGTGAAACTTACAAGTGTGTTTTACAAAGTTGAAACACCGGACTCTCTAATTCTAACATTTTGTTTCTAAATTACACAATTTTGAGTCTGATATCATAGAGTATCAAAATATAAATTAAAATAAACCATCAAAAAAGAAAATAAATGTTAATGCATGTAATCAAACAATTCTAATACAAGTTCAGGAATATCTTTAAAATGTAGACAACTAGAAATTTCTCACTGGGAGCAACCTAAGTTACAGGTGAAACCATCACCCTTCAGCTGGGTTGTGATGTAGACCTTGATTCTACATGAAAGCGACATCATCATATGTTGATCATGACATTATTTTGCAAGGATGGGCTTATGGTTCTGTCACAGGCATGCCATGATAAGATGACTCTCACATCTCCAACAAAAATTGAACTTTACAGAGTGTTGATCCAATCAATCGCCACATATGGCCGAGCGGTTAGAGCGTTGGACTCGTAATTGCATGAAATACATCTGTCGTGTGGTCGAGCGCCGGTCCCGGTACCTCTCCTGGTTTCCTTAAGCAAGAAACTTTACTCTACTTACTTCGTGCTTCAGAAGGCACGTAAAGCCGTTGGTCCCATCTGAAGTGTTCCTGACATACTGTCGGATGTAAAAGAACGTCACGGGCTATTAAAAAGAGAGGGAAAACTTTCCCAGTCATGTTGACTATACCTTCAAAAGTAAATAATTTCTCTCTAGGACCAGAGAGCTTCGCGTTTGACTCCAATTGGAGTGTTGCGAAGTATCTAAAGCATAAGCAGAAAACTGGGCTCTCAAAAAGAAGGATGAACACCCAAATTTTGACATTTGAAATGTCCTGCCTGAGACAGACAATCGTGAATCTCGTAGTGTGACCATCACAGCCTTGACCAACTGTGAGATAACCATAGTCCAGAAGATCCAACTAATGGTTTATTCGGAGTCTGTTGATATGCATTGCACGACGTCCATTGACGCACAGTCTTTTACACATGCTATTCCTAGTGCATGGCGCCTGTAGACTGTGCGTTGATGGGTATCGATAGACGCATATCAACAAGACTCTGAATAAACCAATAAACAGTTTCTTTACTTTAGGCATGTATCCTAAATGCAAAACACAACTTCCAAATAGCTCTGGAAAGTAAACTGGATGGCTTAAGACCAAGAGGCAGACCACCCAAGAGACAGATGGCTTGACAACATTAGAGAGAGCTGCCAAGAGCTTGAAATGGAATATGTCTGTGAAGCTAAAAGGATTACAGAACAGTGTAGGATATGGATTCATCTGCTTAAATGGTTGTTATCTCCGTTACTTCTAGTATACTAAGTGCAAGTGCAAGTACATCTCTGCTGCAGTTGAGAGAATGTTGCTTAGCACAATCAGACGGCTTCTGTATCTCTACATTCAAACCACCAGCTTTTCTGGTACAAAATCTAAATTAATCTTGTCAAAACCAAAAATATCTAACCCAACTGAAACGTGATGGTTTAACCCACAACGCTGGTTGCTTCAAGTAAGTAAATTTCTGGTTGTCCAGATATAAAAATATTCTAAAGCTTATTATCAATCCAGATGAATGACAATATACACAATCACAAATTGCAATGAAAGTTACTAACCATTCAAGAAATATTTAAGAATTCAACACAAATTTGAGAACATTCATCTCAAATTTCAATCAAGATCTTCGGTGTATATTTAGTAGCCTGAATATTATAACTGAAATTCATTTTTACTTACCTTTTGTCCAGGTGCTGTTAGATTCTGGTTCTGTTTGATGTGTTGACCTATGACTTTTCTCAACTCTTTGGTTTTATATTTTTCAATTATAGACTTTGGTACAAATTGCTCCAACCCATCATCTTTCCTGTAAAAATTAAACCCAAAACAATTAATTGATAACATATAATGTTAAAAACATTTACACATGTGACTGTCCCTCCCAAAGTTAGCATTTTGAACTACTACAAAATACAAGTAAAAGTTGTATTCTGACCAAATTGTGATTGTTGCAGGCGACACACCACAATAGAGCTTCCCATTGACTTACTGTACAAAATGGCTTCCTAAAAACACCCGAGAACTCAATAATAAAGCAACTGGTTGCTTCAACACTGCCTTTTCTCAGATGATTATGGTCTCTTCTAACATAAAATGATGATAAAAGTACACCTTCAAGGCAAAAATTTCAAGAAACGTTTATTTGTTATTTTGTTTGTTTTGTGTTGTTTAACCCTAAAAGAGCGGGCCGGGCCGGCCCCCCCCCTCCGAGATTTGGTTGTTATTTTTTCGCGCTGAAACTTCTTGACTTTTTCCTTTAAGCCTTGCGCTTATTTTAAGACCATTTTTATGAAAATCAGACCTAGGGTTGGGACGTGGCAATGCATAATTGCACACTGGGTCCAACGAAAAACTGACCAAAAACTCAATTTTCAATGGAAATTACACACAAATAATGTTTTTTTGTTTTCAGGATAACCTTCCACTATGTTTTATCTTATTTATTTGATTTATTTGGAGCAAGAACATGTGTAAGCATACTTTGACACACATCATTGCTAAAAATGCCACTTTTGCTTGAAAAAATATAGAAAAACCATGATTTTGGCGATTTTTGACATGACGTCACTGTGATGTCATACAAGGTACGTTTTCTTTAGTTCTGGTTCCAATGGACTCGTGAGGGTCATAGCTATCCACAAATACACTTGACCCTACACTTGATGTTTCGTCATCGGTTTCTGGCCCCCCCTGCTGTGAGGTGGGTCGAAAAAGCCCGGCTCTTTTAGGGTTAATAGTCAAAAAAATCATTCAATTTAATTTTTTCATGTGAAAATTTTCCATGTTCCATTTTCCATGAATTTCCATTTTTTCCCTGTTCTTCTTAATTTCCATTGTTCTTTTCTGTTTTTTCCGTATTGCGGAAAATTTGCCTCTGTATGTAAAAGTCGTATTCTGATAAAATTGTGAATTTTGCATATTTGAAATATTCATGCATTTCTTAAACCTTTTAAAAGTATCAGCTTTCATTTCAATTAAAAATACTTATAGGTTAATAAATGCGCATTTCATGTTGCGAGTAAAATGAAACAAAACAAATGCACGTGCGGTCACTTTTGATGTGTCCAATTCACGATGCCCGAAGGGGCCGAGTGCACTGGACACTAATTAAGTGCATTGATTTTGTATAATTTTAAGAATATATATAGTGGAATGCAAAAGGCCTTAAATATTACCATCAAAGTAAAAAAACTTCTCTAAAATAAATAAATCATCACCCAACAAAAACAATGAAACATTTATACACACTAAATGCCGCCACGCAAACCGGAATGCAACAAGCGCATTGCATTGTGAAATTTCAAGGCACTCCACGTACTTTATATTCTTGCATTCTGATTGTCTAGGTGACACGAGGAGTGCATGAAATGTAAACAAATATTTTCAAGATACTAGTAAAATAAAGAAATGAGCACAATACAAAACTTCAATGCAATGCAAGTTTTCTCAAAGGTTAAGTTTTCTCAACTTGCATTCAGGGTGTCATATGAATGTGAAACAAGTATACATTTTGAGCTGAAAATTTGCCACCAAAAACATCTTGTCTAGGAGTAAAAATGTTTTCATATTTCAGGTTCAATTGTAGTGAAAAAACTCACATCATAATCAATACATGGTAAACTAAATGTTTGGTTGAATCTTCAATATTCCGTAAGCTGTTGCAGTTTAAAAATGCTTTAAAAGGCCCTTTTTGAGCAGTAATAATGTTGACTTAGTCCCAGTTTAACCTTAAACCCCGGTCTAATAATATGTTTATTGACAGCCCGTAACCAGGAAAAGACACTTACTGTACAGCTTTAATGGACACCTTAGCCTTCTGTTTGTTGCATAGTACATGTTGGTGTATATGTAGAGCAGCAAGCTTAACTGCCATGTCAAACTTGAGGTCATCACCAAACCGTCCACTGGTAACGTCATTGCAGCACTAGAAAAAATGTTTAAAAGTCAATTATTTGATGTGCTTTTTACTTGGATTGAAAAAGATCAAAATAACAAATGTTACAATTGAAGAGCTTATAAGTGAATGAAGTGGTCATCAAGACCTTGATGGGCCTTTGAAACTGTCATTTGGTTTTGTTAAACATACCATGTGTAAAATAAAACTTGTTAATGTCCAGCTCTTCCATCTTCCTGGGCCCAAATTCATGAAACCCTGCTAACTCTAGTTGCGTGCTAACTCTTTGTCTACATGTCAAAATTTGACAGGTAGACAAAGAGTTAGCAGCCAACTAGAGTTAGCAGGGTTTCATGAATTTGGGCCCTGGTCTCCATTAAGCTTGATACACCTCTTACGTGTTTGCAAACTGCCTGCGAGAGTTGTTTGGCAATCAAATGGTATAATTGGCCAGGACAACATACTGATTGATCAGTCAGAATTTCAGATCTCCATATTTATTGGACCATTGTTGATTGAGTACAGTCTAACAGATAATTTACAGACAAGAGTCCTCCAGTCAATCTTTGAAGCTCTTTCTTAGCTGCAAAATTAGTAATGCCCGAATCTAGCCCCAAGAGAGGTTAGACGTACAACAAACAGAGACAAGGGCCAAGGGGTGTATCAAACGTCATGGAGAGGAAGAGCTGGACTTCAGTCACTTTTTTTTACAAATGACAATGTTCAACAAAACCATATGACAAAGGCCCACAGTCTTTTCAGGGTCAGAGAAAAGTAATGGAAAGGCAACGTCATATTCAATCCTTATGAGACACATGATCAAAATGTTCGCCAGAAATGATTTTACACCACCCACTTAAAATAAGCATATCTTTGGAAAACCTTTATCAATAATCCCCATTCTTTCAACTTTCTAAAGGTAAATTCATGATCTATTTAGAAACAAAAGCAATTAGTTGAGTATTTATCTTGTTCTTTAAATATAGCGCCCATTACAACTATTGCACTTTGCAACTCGATATGTCAATGTAAAACAAACCAGGTTCTTAATGTTCTACTTATTAATTTGCCTAAATACCATGGATTACCTATTCGGATTGTTCTTTTAATAAAGACAAAACCCTTCAAGTTATTTACCTGAAGATAAAAGTAATCAAACGCTGTTGGATCTCTACTAAGAAGATCATACGCATCTTTGGGTACAAAGGTCACACGGAGAAGACATTTCAGATGTTGACTCCCTGGACGAGATGCAGTCTGCGGAGAAAGGAGAAAAAACAGATTGCTTGGTTATATTTATTTACTTGGTAAACTTACAGAAATTATCAGATCAATTGGAACAAATATGGGCTCTTCTTTTTGGCTATAAGTATAGACTTGCAGAAATAACATTAACAAAATCAATTGGAACAAATATGAGCTCTTCTTTTTGGCTATAGGTATAGACTTGCAGAAATAACATTAACAAGATCAATTGGAACAAATATGGGCTCTTCTTTTGGCTATAAGTATAGACTTGCAGAAATAACATTAACAAGATCAATTGGAACAAATATGGGCTCTTCTTTTTGACACAAGTATAGACTTGCAGAAATAACATTAACAAGATCAATTGGAACAAATATGGGCTCTTCTTTTTGGCTATAAGTATAGACTTGCAGAAATAACATTAACAAGATCAATTGGAACAAATATGGGCTCTTCTTTTTGGCTATACGTATAGACTTGCAGAAATATTGGAACAAATATGGGCTCTTCTTTTTGGCTATAAGTATAGACTTGCAGAAATAACATTAACAAGATCAATTGGAACAAATATGGGCTCTTCTTGTTGGCTATAAGTATAGAGGCATCTACACATCCGGATGAATATCTCTTACTCAGACTCAACTTTCCGGATGTAGCATACATCAGTAGCGGTCATTGTTCGAAGCGGTAATAATCGCAGTATTGTACTACAGTCGCGACGAACATAAACAAACCAAACTTTCACCTTTCCATGTGTTGCGTTTGATAAGGTAATTGTGATTTTCTAGAGTGAATACTTGTTTGTTATATTTTGAAATCAGTATATCAGAAAGGTAATGGAATGCATTGTTTTACTTGCAAGGCTTAAACCGCCCTTTTGTGGGTCAAGTGACGTCAGCGTAGGTCGGTCAATAAAAGACATCTCATATATTTTGGTCGAGAATTTTTTTCATTTTACAATAAATTTTCATTCAATGTTTGGCTTCAATCAAATATCATGGTAGGCAGGAGACACTTGAGGAACATAATTTTGGTACCTCATATAAACCCCTTCAAGTATGCAAATTCGCTGACATATAACATAATTCAAACACTTGAAATTCTGAACCCTTTATTCAGCTTATAATCATTGTGTATTTATCTATAAATATTCATGATAATATAACAAAAATAAGCATGGACATTAAATTTAGGTCACTAATACCGGAGGTGAACTCATTAGGCATAGATATATTTATACTTGTTATTTGAAGGCTATGGTAGCAATATTGTATAAACACCAGGTGGATTATTGTATTTAATGGGAGGATTAAAAATAATACAAATATTTACTACCAGCATATAAAAGGGGTTTGTTTGAAAGGTGTGTTATTAAAGCAACATTGGTCTATCAGATCATGTCCAATATGTTTTATCATAATTATTTTGCCTAGTACATAATGGGTGCACTGCACTTAATAACTAGCGCTCGCAATCCGGCATTTCTAAAATCGGCAAAATTGACTGCCCTCTCCTAAATGAGGACCTCAAAACATATGGAAAGGCAATATGTTTGGTCAATATTTTGTTCTAATTAAAGAGTCAAGTTTATGATGCCATTTTTGATCTACAGATTGTGGTAAAATTTAAAGCGTTTTCCTTAATTTGATTCAGGTAATACAAAATTCAGCTGTCAGTGATAGGTGATAGGGGGCGTTATTACTTCAGCATCCAGTATCTTGAATATTTTGCCTTGATGGTGTACTTTTATCATCATTTTGTGTTAGAAGAGATCGTAATCAATTGAGAAAAGGCAGTGTTGAAGCAAACAGTTGCTTTTATAATTATTGAGTTTTTTGGGCGTTTTTAGGAAGCCATTTTCAGGGATGCCAATGACAAAACGTGTAAAGGCCTGAAAATGGAGTAAAATGTCCAAAAATAAGCTGACAATGAATATAACAGTGTAAATTTTGACAACAGAAAAGCCTGAATTCAGGCAATTGCCTGAAAACTGGCATCTCTGCATTTTGTACAGTAAGTCAATGGGAAGCTATTTCGTGGTGTGTCGCTTAATAGGTATTAATGATACTAATGCATCATTATAGTGCTCTGCAGGGTCATAAAATTAATGGTTGTTCAACTCAGTAAGCTTGAATTTTCTCCCCAAATAGCCAATGTGAAACAAGTATAGGACCTATAATTAAAAAAAAAATGTTTTCAAAAAGCTACTTTTTGGAAGTCACGTTTCAAGGGTTTTTGATCTAAGGGGTGCACCATTAGATTCCAGGGGGTGGAGCAGGAATTTTTTTGAAAAATAAAATTCCCCCTCCATAGGCAGAAGAAAAAAAATTCACCCCTGAACATGGAATAGGAAAAAACAGTAATTTCTAAGAAGAAAAAAATCGCTTCTGAACGGGACTCAAAAAAAAATCAACCCCGAACCCAACTTCCTGCCCCCCCCCCTGGAAATCTAATGGTGTGCCCTAAAGGTGAAGGATACCTGAGAATACCATTGGGTTTCCAGATGGAGTATTGAAATCGGTTTCAAGGGGATTTTCTTATCCTATTTTGGATTGTGTTTTTTTCAAAGTCTTTACTTTTCCTTTTGATTTCTTAGGGTGATTGTTTAAGAAAACTGTGGTCTGAAAGAAAATCACTTGGTACACCCCTACGTATAGGTCTATTGATCTTCTGATACTGCCATAACTTTAGAACAGCCTAAGCGAATATCATAAAACATGCCCTTTTTAATGTTATCATACATGGTTAGAGCGAGATAGGTGTGTAGGGCTAGTCTTTGGGCCAAATAAAAACCAAAAGAAGCTGAATGGTCTTTATCTGAACAATTCATGATCCACTTTTCATCCTCAAGGTCACCTCTATGAAAATTTAGTTTTTTTAGCTACTTAGAATCCTTGACTGGTATATGGTACAATCCTCAAACCGTTCTTTCGAATGTGCTTGCATTTTTGAGAAAAGTGAAAAATTAGTCATTTTCTAATTACTGTCTTGGCTCCAACAGTAATAACAACACAGTAGCCTATGGGGAGTTTTAAAATGCAGAAAAGCTTGTAACTTAAAAACAAATGGTTGGAATCAAGTGAATTTTTCAGCATAGATTTAAGTTGTACTCTTCTTTTGATTTAAGTAGAAAAGAGGTGAGATTTTTGTCACATCGGAATCATGAATTGTACCTTTAAAATGATCCTATACAGCCGAAAGTGCTGGGATTAAGATATAAAATACCATATAAGAAAATTGCTGAATGACAACACAATTTTGTGCATAAAAAGGAAATCAATTTATGCATAAGCCTCGAAAAATTATTGACCTGACCTTTAATGGTGAAGGTTTTT
>JXSR01S071224.1:10526-32312 GCA_000969725.1 Ophiothrix spiculata
CATAACGCACTTTTTTTACTTCATATATCATCGAACATGTAATGGTTGAATCAGCGTTAATTATTACAAGTCTAAAGAGGGCGATATGTTACTTGGAGAAAGACGAATTATGGACAATTTCGCGATGGACAGTCTAATTATCGCTCTCGACAACGATAATTAAATACACTAACTAATTTGCAAATTTCTCCAAAAGAACGCCGAATCAGAAGGTAAAATTTTGAATTTACAGTTAATTAGTGTTGATTTCCACCATAATACAGATATTTCGATTTCTTTGGGAGATGAGGCTGAACTTGTCCAATGCCCCTTTAAATGCTTTATAAATTATCTCATTAAAAGGCAAAGGTAATTTACAATAGTTTTGACAAAATAAGTATCGAATTAATCTTACCACACAAAAGAGACCTGTCAATCAAATTCGCCCACACACAGAAACAAGTTGTGTTAAAAAGGGAACATGGTTAACAGGTTGGATTAAATTTTGCACAATGTTGGGTAACATTTGACAACATTGTGTCAAATTTTACCCAACATTGTGCAATTTACCCAACATTGTGCAAAATTTAACCCAACCTGTTAACCATGTTCCCTTTTTTTTCTGTGTGCAGTTAAACATTTTTACAGTATTTACACTTACTGAACCCAGTAAATAGGATAAGTAAATGGGTTAACAAAATATTTTACATAATGAATTTACAACACATATTTGGCAAATGTTGGCCGTAATATATTATTGTGTAATACATTATTTTGTGACAACCGGTGATCAGAATATTTGTACATTATCTATATATAAAACACTCATTAATATACTGAACTGCAAATTAGGCTTTTAACCACAAAGTTCAATCTAAAATGTATATGTATTTATAGATATAAAAACATGTCAAGTGGCAGATCAATCACCGATAACATTATCACATGGAGATAGTAAACATGCCGATGATAATGAATTTACTGAACTTTAAGGTGCATTTCATGGTTTTGATTTAATTAAAACCTCACCTCTGTTATACAAATAAAAAGATAACTACAAAATAAATGCATGCTGATTATTTATCTTCATTACGAATATTTGTATTCAGTTAGGGGGTGGGGGCTAATGCAAAAAAGGAGGGGGCTTGAAATGTTTCACCTTCGTAAGGGAAGGGGCCTTAAAAATCTCCTTACAGGCTACTCCGTGATTGTGTTGTAAGTACTGCAGTCGGCTGTAATTTTAAAAATGACAAACTTTATCAGAATGCATAAAACTTTACAAGAAAATTTTGTAATATACTAGTCAAATATTCTATAGCTAAAAATCTTAATAGAGGTGACCTTGAGGATGAAACATTGATCATGAATTGGCCCTAAGTATATGCCCATACACACCTGTAAAACTACTGATATTGACAATAATAAATGTCTGTCTCACATATCGTTCATTCAAAACTACATGTATGTAAAGTGACTTGGCGCAGAGCCCCAGAAAATGAGCCCATATTTTACTAAGTTGTTTGCATATATTATAGTGGAAACAAAATAGTTTGCCCGTGACACAATATAAACAGATTCACTCATAGTTCATTTTATACTAATAAAAGAAATAGCTTAGCATAGCTATTAGCTGCTATTTTCCAAAATCTATGAGAGACAAAAATTAGGCATACAAAATGAACTTTGCTTATTATATGAAAATGATAATAATAAGCATGTTTTGTTGTGCCTTAAAAGTATATACAAACATACAAAACATACGATTACTTATAAAACTAGCGCTACTACATGTATAAAAAACATAATGGTAGCATTAGCACAGCTATTTTTGCAAAATCTATGAGAGAGACAAAAATTAGGCATACAAAATGAACTTTGCTTATTATATGAAAATGATAATAATAAGCCTATTTTTTATGTGCCTTAAAAGTATATAAAAACATACAAAACATACGATTACTTATAAAACTTGCGCTACTACATGTATAAAAAACATAATGGTAGCATTAGCACAGCTATTTTTGCAAAATCTATGAGAGAGACAAAAATTAGGCATACAAAATGAACTTTGCTTATTATATGAAAATGATAATAATAAGCATGTTTTGTTGTGCCTTAAAAGTATATACAAGCATACAAAACATACGATTACTAATAAAACTGTCCAAACCGGGAAGCCAAATTAACCCTGCCAAACAGGGAAATAATGAAAATGCCATAATGTTACGGCAGCGATATTTTACACCGTCGATATTTACATACGCAATACATGTATCAATATAACTCTACATAATAAATATATACACTTGTATATATACGATTGATTTTCATAAAACGTGTCCAAAAAGATTTTGACAACAACTTTCAACATATTTGACGAGAATCAACATTTGTAATCTCTATGACGAAGATATTGCATGAAGGAATGAAGTAAAACGTATAAAAATAAACTCTATTTTGTACAATAACTCTATTTGTACAATAAAAATACATTAAAATCTAATTAAGTTTTATTGCACCTCTTATATTGCACGTGTATTAAAAAAAAAACAAGGGGCGTTTTCATTTGCTGGTCAATTTACAACCTTGAATTGTTAATACAAGCATGTAATTGTCCACCTTATGCTTTCATGCTACATAAGCTTACATAAGCACTACAATATATTAAAAATATTTACAGTGAATATATGAAATGACAAAACAAATATACGTAGAAGGATTGAGAGCTATTTACACATTGGGCATCTATCATTTTTGTATCATTATTAATATTATTATTACAAAGTATTTATAAAGCGCTCTACAAAGAACACAGCGCTGAAAACATGTACGTGAAAAAACCCCAATATGAATCAACAAAGTTATGCTGAAAAGAGATGAGTTTAAAGTGCACGTCTGAAAGCAGGCAAGCTTACATAAGCACTACAACATATTAAAAATATTTACAGTGAAGATATGAAATGACAAAATAAATATACATAGAAGGATTGAGAGCTATTTACATATTGGGCATCACATTTTTGTATCATTATTAATATTATTATTACAAAGCATTTATAAAGCGCTCTACAAAGAACACAGCACTGAAAATATATACATGAAAAAACCCCAATATGAATCAACAAAGTTATGCTGAAAAGAGGTGAGTGCACGTCTGAAAGCAGGCAATGAAACCGACTCTCTAAGATCAGGGGGAAGCTTATTCCACAATTTGGTAGCACCAACATGAAAAGATGAATCCCCAGCTTGGAAATGATAGCGAGGAACATACAGCTGGGTTGAATCTAAGGAAGATCTGAGACTTCGCCTACGTTCAGACGTGTTCCTATCACTCTGCAATGAAACAAATTCAGTTAAGTACCGTATGGCGAAATGTTGCTGATGCACTTGTACACATACATAACAATTTTAAAGTATATAAGTCATATCTTTAACGGGTAGCCAACGGAGGGATGCAAGCAGGTCTGCAGCGAAGCCATTACTTGCTTGGGCACGTGTGGTCTAGCGGAAATCGACAGGACTCATAAACGAGAGGTTGTGAGTTTGATCCCCGTTTGTGCCAACGTGTTGTAAACTTGGGCAAATCACTTTATCACACTTGCCTCGCCGACCCAAGCGTTATAAGGAGAGTTACTAGGAATATGATCATTGAGCGCTTGAATAGGTAGCTGGCTTGTACTCTAGTGGTAACGGAATAAATGTAAAGCGCTTTGATCAGTTCTGGAAAAGCGCTATATAAGCAGCAACACTTTCTTTTAACTCTGTGCCAGTACTTTTATAAATTGTTTTTGTAACATAATAAGTTGTCGAAACCAGTCATTAGTCTAAACAAATCGCATGTTATTTCCTTTTTGTATAGTAGCATGACCAGGCAGTTGAAACGGGATTTAATTCATATTCACAGGGTACTATCTGCTTAAAAGGCCAGTGAAATAGTTGGTAGCTAAGCCATGGCCCTGGCTAGGTCAATGAAACCCATCTGAATTCACTTTGAAAGGGTTCTATCTGCTTAAAGTTTGGTAGCCTGCGCTAGACCAATGAAATCTGATAAAATGTTGATATAGGGTAGCCTTGACCATGGTTTTGCCATTAAATCCAGGTAGAATTTACATTTACAGGGTTCTACGTGAGGAAATATTAGCCTAGGTTTAGGCTAGGTCAATGAAAGTGTAAGAAAGTTAGCCTTTTTGAAACAGGTGAATTCCAAATTTTAAGGCTCTAAAACTTCTAGTCTATAGGCTAAGCCAATGAAATCAAGATACTTTACCCTTGGCCCTAGCTGGACAATTGAAACATGGTTGAATTCACATTCACAGGATTCTATCTGCTTGAATGGTGGTGTCCCAGGGTGGTGTTGGTTAGGGTTGCAGACAAGACAAATCTAGGGATCGTACCACCCTATGAAAAGTGCTCCCGACATGCTCATTTTGTTCTTGTCCTCATCTGATACCATATGATGCTTGCTCTTCTCATGTTTGAACAGCTTTAGAGACAGACAATTGTTATCCTCACCAAAAGGAGTGCCATGTCGTTTTAAAGAGTGTCTTGTATAAAAGCTGAGACTAATAATACAAAAAGGAGTAGAAAACAAACAAAAAATGATATTACTTTGCAGATTAAATAGTCTAAATTGTTTTTGAAAATGGCCAAGGTCTTTTATATAGTGAAATAATTGGGTTATCAGCATTACGACAACCTCCTGTAACAAGATATCTCCCTTTTTGGTATTAGGAGTCTGTAAAGGTGGTAACTCTGGTACAAATCGAGTACAATTCTAGTACAAATTTTTATTAGAATTGTACTTAAAGTGTACTCGAATGATGTTCCAAATGTGCACATTACAATCTTGTACTAGAATTGTACTAAATTTTCTCAAAGGGTATTCCCGTTTAAATATGTTGGACCACGCCATGCCTTTCATCTATTTATTGAATAAATGACGTGTAATGTTCTTAACAAATCTTTCGTTTATAAAAAGATTGAACGAACTTTCATGCTTAAATTTCAAATGTCCACGCTTGGAATTGTAACTGACATTCAGGGCCGTAGCCAGAAGCATTTAGATGGGGGGAGGGGGTGTACCAGCTAAATTTGCCGACGCTGACAGATTTTGAATTTTTGAATTGTATTTTGTGAATATTCTAAAGAACATTCCAGTCAGATATGCAGATATTTGCACAGGGGGAGTTCTCCCCTCAGAAGCTGAAAGAATTTTGATTTTTGAATTGATTTCGTAGCATTTGGTGAATACTTTAAAGAGAATGCTAGACAGATAATGAAGATATTTGCACAGGGGGGAGTCTGAGGGTGGATGTTTCCCCCTCAGAAGCTGCAATAATTTAAAGAGAATGCTAAACAGATATGAAGCTGACAGATTTTTGATTTTTGAATTGATTTCGCGGAATTTGGTTAATACTTTATAGAGAATTCTAGACAGATATGAAGATATTTGCCCAGGGGGAGTCTAAGGGGTCAGAAGCTGAAAGATTTTTGATTTTTGAATTGATTTCGCGGCATTTGGTGAATACTTTATAGAGAATTCTAGACAGTTATGAAGATATTTGCACGGGGGGAAGTCTGAGGGGGATGTTCCCCCCTGAGAAGCTGGAAGATTTTAGATTTTTGAATTGATTTTGTGACATTTGGTGAATACTTTCAAGAGAATTCTAGAAAGATTTAAAGATACTTGCACTGTAAAAACGGTAAAAAAGACACTTATTTAGTCAAAATATGTGTGTTTTTGCCAACAGCAAACTTGTTGACTTGTAATACTAAATTTGTTAACTGCAGATTGCATGGCTGTACTTGATTTACCAGTCTTTAAGTCTTTTGTTCTGAACTTTTCAGATCTTAAATTTGCCGACTAGGTAGTAATTGTACAGCACTTAAAATTCTTTATTAAGTGTTGCCTCTCCTCATTTTGCCAACTAGTGTTTGGATCACAAATGG
This sequence comes from Ophiothrix spiculata, assembly GCA_000969725.1. NCBI lineage: Eukaryota > Metazoa > Echinodermata > Ophiuroidea > Amphilepidida > Ophiotrichidae > Ophiothrix > Ophiothrix spiculata. Next base: position 16,455 of record JXSR01S071224.1, read on the forward strand.
TCAATGATCACGGTATTTGCCAACTCAAAAGTTTTAGCTTACTTGGTATTTTATAGCTAAATTTTTTGTCCTTTATTTTATAGTTTTGCTGCCTGGAAGGAGCCTTAGCCTACCAGGACTTGGATTATACAACTCCCTGCCTCGGGTTTTTTTTCCTTTCTTTTTTCCCTTTTCCTTTCCTTTCCTTTTCTTTTTTCTTTTCTTTTCCTTTTCTTTCCTTTCCTTTTCTTTTTCTTCCTTTCTCTTCTTTTTTTCTCTCCCACCTTCTCCATTTTGCCGACTGGCACATGGATTTGCCTACGGATATGAATGATTGGGGGGAGTATCACACCCGCACACACCCCTATAGCTACGGCCTTGCTGACATTGTTGTAATGTTGCACCGACTAGGAAGCTTGGATTACTCACCTACAGAAGATCTAAATTGCGGGCGCGTTTAGTGCTCCGTTGTCGTTGTCGCTGTTGTTTAGGTTCACCTATTATAAGTGATTGAACTTGAGGTGGTCTGCTGGATTGACGCAGTTTCTGTAAAATGTTAAAAAAGCACAAGTTAACATGATACGTACTGTAGCAGGGCGGGAGCTACTGATAATATTTCAAAAGAAATTAACATCTAATTACAACAACATTATAGGCAATAGGACCTTACTAATCTTGATAGCCTACAGCAGGCCTTTTCTTGGCCAATGAAGTCTGAACATATTATCGTTACTTAGATAGCATTGACGCTGGTTATAGGCCAATGAAATCTTAATGTTTGGCTAAGGTCAGTGATACCTTGTAACATCTTAATTGATAGTCATGGTATTGGTAGCCTAGGCCCAGGATAGGCCAACACCAGGCCAAATCTTCTAGCCCAGTCAGTCGAACATGATCGCATCTGGTAGTCTTGCCTAGGTCCTGTCTGGTCCAATTAGAACTATCGATTCGAGGTAGCCTAGCCATGACACTGAGTATGTCAATGAAACCTGACCGAATTGTGGTGAATCTAGGCTACGCCATTGAAATTTGATTAAATCCTGGTAGCCTAGACCCTGGCTATACCAATTGAACCTAATCGAATCTAGGCCAAATCTTGTTGCCTAGCCGGTCACTGAAATCTTGGTAGCCAATGGAACATAATAGCATACTTTAAGTATTGGAGCTTTAGCCTAGGCCCTGACTAAGCCAATTAATCTTCAAACTGCATTTCTTGCAAGTCATATATTATTATGTTATCATCATTACTAAATTGCCAAAGTTTACTACATAAGATATCTTTGTTAAATAGTTTTTGATTGAAAATATCAATGGGTAGAGTGTACTTCATTGGGAGTGCTGTGAGTGATTGCGTTAAGATTATTTAACTTGTTTGTGTGTGCTTAAGAAAAAGCATGATAATAATGTGTATACATGACTTACCTCTATATGTATCTCTATTATGTTGATAGCATCACGTGCGTGGCACACCTGTACTTCCTCTGGAATACATCTGATCACTTCGGCAAGTTCTAATGCGATGGTCATCTTCTTCGCCACAACATCTGATAGCGGTGAAGTTACCTTGTCCGCATCCACCACACTTGACTGTAAATATCTGTATGCAAATGTTCTAACAACTGAAGACAGAGATACAAGGTCCTTCATATCCAATTGCGCCAAGTTCGACTCAAAGTTTGACGACACGCCTATTTCTAGAGTTTCACAAACGTCCTTTGACAATTTTAGCAAAGATGGAGTAGCCATGATGTCTTCGAATAGTTCATACAGATGAACTGCATGGCAGATTTGAAGAGTTTTAAACGGTTCTGAAGAAAATTCGTTAGTCGCAGAATTCACGAAAAGGTCGCTTGTGTATGTGTATAGTTGCTGTTTACTCTCTCCTCCCGACCGTTGAAGGAAAGATAAAACAATCTCGATTTGTCTTAAAACTTTCTTGCTCTTTTCATCTCCTGGTGGGTAACGTCTGTTTATATCCTCTTGAATTTGCTTGTTTATTTTTTCTTGGGGAATACCCAAAGCGATTTCTTGCAGAAGGTGTGTGAATTCAGCAAGTATTTCGTCGAGAAACACAAATCTAAAAATTTGGTATTTGGTTGAAAGAAGTTTCTTGTTCAGTATCAATTTAGTACAAAGTTGACGTTCAATCGATGCATAGTCGTACTTGATATGTTCTCCTTCTTTGGTAAAAATGTAAGAATTAATTAAAAGTCTGTCGTTCCATGCGAACAATATGGTATCTTTATTGGACTCGGGAAACGGAATAGTTTCCAAAGCCGCAATTTGATCGTCACCCATTTGCACTTTCAAAGCTGGACATCTCCCGGATGTTGCAATGCGGTGTGTCTTCAAGAGAAACTGGTTGTGGATTTCAACCAAAACATTTATGATAGTTTTGAGCTGACCAGGTTGATCTTCACTTTGATCTAAACAAACTGCCAACTCTCGTTCATCAGACATTTGTCCAAATGTTGGTTCTTTGCCGGTGATAATCTTCCAATTTCGTTCTACAGCATTCCAGGAACGTTTAAAGCTATCAAAATGCTCGTTGATTGATGATCCCAAACGTTCACTCTCGATGAACTTCTTGATACATTTTCTTGCATCTTGTCTCTTTATTCGATGACTCAAGCTATTGAACACTATTCGATACCAATCAATAATCGGTTTCATGTGACACAGACACTCCAATTGGTCCTTCAAAGAAATAACCAGACACAAGAACATGTGTCTTTTGCTAAGCTCGTCTGAGTAGTGTATATTATTTAAGACGTCCATTTTAAAGTGCGTGAATGTCTGGTTTCGTTTGTATCGAAAGAATCTTGGGAGCTGCAGCGAGCTTTGTTCACAGAGTTCGTCAATTTCAACTGCTAAATCGCTGTCATTTAGTCCCATACATCTGTACAACTGTTTCTTGAAATTTTGCAAGTATTCAGATCTATATACATCCACGGTGATTTTGGAAAACTCCGTTTGAAACGATAAGGATTTAAAGGATTCTGCGTGTTGTAGTATGTCTGAGGACTTACTGACAACTTTATGTAGGAAGACGGCGGTATTTTCGATGTTTGTTTGCAACAACGTTTGTAGTACATTCCAATCTTGGTCTATTTGTTCACAAAGAAATTCTTTAATCTTCATTGTTGCACCAATGTCTACTGATTCTTCGATGCGAAGATCAAATAGCTCCAGTTGGTCATTTTCTCTCAGCTTATCAAGTTCATTATCTTCAGGACTGATATAGTGTCCCATCAGGAAGATACTATGCGTAATTATACTCAGCACCCGGTATGTAATAGGATGAAAAGCTCTGATTGATAGATCAGGGCGTAGGAGCTCCTCCTCTGATCTTCTACGATAACCAGTTGTCAATGTGTCCAGTGTGCCTCTACTGACGTTTTGACTCTGAAATGACACATGCTTCAAACTGGCCTGGCAGGTTGGACACCTCAACTGCTTTTTAGCTTCAGAAGATGTACTTTGCGAGCCTATAACTTGTTCGCTACATGAAGGACAAGTTAATATCCAAGATCCTGATATTTCTATATTTTCTGCGGTCAGTTTGGGTACTGGAGTCCCACTAACTGGCAATACCATGGACTTTACTGGATTAAGACACTGATAAAACAACCCGCTGTTACACTGCACTAAAATGATAGACATAATATGTGCTATTACAGATATTTGTTGCAAGACATTTTTCACGTCGCTTCCCCGCTTCCTTGCAAATGTTCTGAACTCGGACAAAATTGTCTCATTTAGCAGAAGTTCAATAAATTGTGAAAATTCTCTCAGTGATTCTGATAAATTTGCTATAACCTTTTTTGCAATCGTTTCCATGAACTGCTTTTCGGTACTAGCTAACTGATCTATATGCATACTTCTGCTAAGAACAAAACGATCGACAATGACTGCCGTTAAACCCAAGGCCATCTTCTTTTGGGTTTTAGCCTTAACAAGAATGTCACCTAAACCGAATTCGTTTTCTTGCGTCTTTTTATCTTCAAATTTCTGTAATTTATTTTTCACCTCTCCAAAGCATTCAACGTCACTCATGGGGCTGTAACTTACGTTTGTTGCCGATATTTGTAATGCACCCAAAACAACTTCAAGTTGATCACAAATATCCATTAAATCGTGCATGGAGTACATTTGCCGGAGATGTTTAAGCAAGAGCACTTTCAATGCAAAGATCCGTTTTTTCCGTAATTCGTCTTCTTCTAAAGACATTCTAAAAATGCAGCACATCTTCTTCTTCAGTTCTTCTTTTGGAATTTTAATCAATGTTTTAAAGAGAGTTGAAAGCAACGCTATTGAGAATATCAACTGCATCGTACACTCACGACTCTTTGCAACTACAGATACTGATTTTTGAGCAGTATCAAGTATCACTTCATCATCTCTATCCAGTTGCCCAAAGATGATTATTTGTATCAGATCACAGCACAAGACGGCCACAGGATTGTCAATTTCATCTTGTAGTTTCATAAACGTCTCCAACTTATACAGATTTGGCAACTGGTCCTGGTCAATGCAGATTTCATTTCTTATTACCCCGAGCCCTGTCGAAAGGAAAGATTCACCTGGGTTTATACCATCTTCAACATCTCCTTCTATAATACGATATAACAAGGGACTAGCGTATGCTGTCAGATTTCCGTCTTTATTATTGCACATTGTTTCCAGCGCAGTTGTCAAGAAACAGTCGTCTGGATTCGCATCAAAGGCTCTGATAAAAAATGTCCCTTCGAAGTCTTCAACCATCTGTACTGATAAATCGTTGTCTGCTTTTCTCCTAAAATATTGGATTTCGTTATTAATGACTCTAAAGACTTCAGCTGTTGCTATTGTGTTTTGAAGGTTCTTTCCTAGGTCAGCCAAATTCGCTAAGCGGAGTTCGGTCTCATTAAAATGTTGTATCAAAGCGCAAAAATTCCTACAAAGACTCAAAAATTGAAACACGCAAGATGTATCTTCTGCGATTTTGCCAGCACAGAGAATAACTGATGTTACCTTCTTCCTCCACGCAGAGCAACTACCTACAGATGTCAAAACATCACGTGTCGGTAAAGTAAGTTCACATACCCGTTCCACTATCTTGTCCATATTTTCTGCTTGCCAGTGTATTTGACCCTCACCATGCTCACCGCCATTTGAAAATTCAATATATATTGATATCAATTGCAATTTTGCCAGAAGGATATTTTTTTTCGTCAACATATGGAAATAGACGATGGCAACCTTTGGCAACAGCTTTCTCATACTTCTCTGTCATCGGTTTGAATACGGTTTGGAGAAACATATGTAGCCGTTGAAAATGTTCTTTCGGTAGAAATTCGTGAAGATTACTTACAAAAACTGTATATAAGTCTTTTAGAAATGTTGCCACATGGCTATCAAGATAATCATGAAATTCAGCTTCATTTACGGCTTGTCTTACAGCGTTTTCTAATGTCAGCAACAAGGTATCTGGAACATCAACATCTGTGTCATTGTCAGCTGTCATGCTATTCATAATTGCTTGACATTGTTTCATTTGTTTTTCGATTTTCTCATGAAACACCAGAAAGAATGGAAATTGAAGGGCCAATGGTTTGTTGTAAATAACAAATGAAGCTGGGCCCATAGGCTCAGGAATAGATGAAGAGCAAATGTCAAGTATGCTACTGGATTGAATACAGAATTTCCAGAAGTCAATTGTGCCTGCGTCAGAGGAACCTATTTCAATCCAAGCTGAATTGCTTGCTATGAAGAACAGAAACTTTGCCAAAATTCGCTGAATTTTCTCTTGCACTGTTTCTCTTATCGTTGCATCAAATGTGCCATGGATAGACAGTAAACTGATGTCAGAAGCAACGGTAGAGAGCCATCCATATCGGTCCTGTGATTCTTGGAGAGCGGGAAGGTGCGAACTGTTCTTGTTCTTGATTAGATTAGCCTTTAGTAGAGTCAGAATGTTGAATTCTCTGATCTTTGTTCTAACATCCGAGACGCTTTCCATGTTTTGTTTTTGTAAGTATCTAATACATGACAAAGCCCACATCACTTCGTCGATTGCAATCTTTTCAACATACACTACATCCTCCTTAATCAGCTGTAGTACCGTTTTACCAACTATTGTCTTGAAACAGTATGATGGCGGGAAAAGACAATCAATTGTCACTTGGTCCCAGTCTTTGATAGAGCTGTACTGCCACGACGAATCCGAGGATTCAGTTTCTCTTCGATCTACATGTACTATGATACAAACATGTTTCGCCATTGTTTGTTTGCCTAAGGTCTTCATAGCCTCTTGTTTGCAATCATGTATCAAGTATCTGGCAGATGACATGCGTGGACCGTCGACTTGAGGCGAACATTGTAGTATCAGTACGGTATCCATTCCTTTGGACAAAAACTTACGTACCATCTCTGTGAATTCACGTTCGCTTCTAAAATTGGAGAGTCTTTCAACACAAGCAGTAATCTTGGCATTGACCATGCTCTCTAGATCGTCGTGAATGCTGGTGTGTGTGTAGATAATTGTCATCGATGACTCAGTTTTTTCTAAGAAGTGTACAAGCCCATGATGATGTGGAAGTTCTAAGTATCTTTTCTCAATGTCTATGAATTCTTCAAGACTTTGTGTTGAAAGCTTACATCTGGATGCTCGTATGAGCCCTTCTGGGCATATTAACGAAATCAATTTGTTTTTAGATTGCTCTAGTCTATTATCATATGTCAGGTTATTGTTAGCCATATTGCAAACAACGGAAGTAACCATACTGTCGTGGTAACCAAGAAAGACATCAGCTTCGTCAGAGTCAGGACTTGGTTCATTCTCTTTAATCACTCTGAAACATTTTGTCCATGAATGTATTTGTTCGACTGCTCCCCTTTGTTCGGGTGACAAAACATCTGATATGGTTAAAAATTGTTTTTCAAACCTGTTCAGAAATGGTGGATCCGAGGTATCTACTTCATCTTCATTTATAAGTACGATACATCGAAATTCTTTACGGACTTCACACAAAGGACTCCTGATTGGTCCTAGGGCAATACGGCATGATTTTCTGCCACCAAAGACGGTGTAGTTTTGGTTTAGCATGTCATACAGGCTGCCGTAGATACTTGTCAACCCCTTAAGAACAATCGTAACTCCTTGTTCCATATAAAGGATGATGTTACTCAAGACTCTGTAGAAATAATCTTCTGAGATGTCATTTTGGAAATGACTGCCAAATATGATCTTGTACTTTCTGCCTTTAAGTCGTTGCTCTAAAACCGACCGTAATAAATCATCATTAGTAATATCGTTGATAATCATAAGGTGACGGGCCAGTTCATCACAAACATTTTCGGAAATCATTTTCAAAGTGCAACTTAATGGCTTTTGTCTTTTGTAAATAAGTCCCTGTTCTTCACAAAATGAAGCCATACTATCTTCTGACTGACCACATCGAAAACCTCCAAAGTTTCGTCTTAAGCCTGTTTCTAATATTGCTGCTATATCGATGTCCGTTTCATTCTCTGACTGTTTGTCACCTTTCATAACTGTTGTTGAAACATATTTGATGAAAGCGTAATAGTCTCTAAGTCCATGAAAATGTCTGTGTTTTGAACCTGTGGTATAATTGATATATGCATCAGTTACTTTTCTCAACAAATCATCGGAAATAAAACAATCGCAGTCTTCATTTATGGCATCTCGTATAGTTTTAGCTGTCATAAGTAAATCACAAGCGGGTGGTTCCACACGTGACAGATAAACTGCCCTGTTCATTTTTGCTGGATCAAGTGCCCAATTTGATATCCCGACGACGGAAACTTTATAAGCTGATATTTCAGAATCGTGTTTGGGTTCGAGAAGCGAATGCAAAACCTTTAAAGGGTTACTCGGGGAATTTTCTGCAAGTCCAACTTCATCTAACAACACAACTGGTAAAACTCTAGAGTCTGGTGTCTTTTCTTGCGACATATTTGTCAACAGTTTCCGGGCCTTTTGAAAAACCTTAATGATGCCTTCCGATGTAGACGATTCTGATCCTTGGTAAGATAGTACGATGACAGCAGGTAGTCTTTTGAAGAATTCTGTTTTGGAATCAAGTCCTCGTAGGTTGCTTTTGATTAGTTGCATTGAGAGAGACTTACTGCTCCCTGGGTTACCTACAACAAATACTGGAATTTGGGCAAGGATACAAATCAAGATGATGAAAACATTTTCTCTCAAGGCTGAGTTCTTTGCTACCTCTTTCGGAATATCCATGTTATTGAGAAGATCCATTTGCTCTCCAATAATGACTGCTTTTACATAGTTTGACGTTACACGTTGATAATCTTTGATGAACCATTCTGAGACAATGGTTAAGAACTTTTTTCTAGCATGACTCTCCTCGTCTTCAACAATGCGACAATAGTAGCAGTGAACAAGAGCTAAAATAACTGATCGTAATTTATACTCATTGTTGATTTCTGCTGCACCCTTTTCGATTTCACTCGTGAATTTGCTGCGCTCGCTCTCTGGAAGGCGTTCCCTTATTTCAGCCAAGTCTTTTTTGTCAAACCACTGTGAAACAAAGAATGATGCTAATTCTATACATCGACGAATGTCACGTAAACTGACACAGTACTTGTTATCTTCTCTGTGCCTGGTGAATTTTTGCATTTCTGACACAACCTGGGAGAATACTCGTAGCAGTTTATCGTCGTTTATCTCTGCCTGGATCGTCTTCATCATTTCAGAGATATACCGTAGTTCATCCTTCTCCTGTAAGGCTCCAAAATCCCATACGAATGAAAGCATTTGCTTTGGAAGTGGTTCGACTCTGTAGACAAGATTTGACTTTCCATCATGGTGACATTTTCCACGCAGACCTCCTGATGTTTGTAAAGCACTCTCCTTCCTTACAAGATAAGGGTTACATGCTGCTAGGAACACGAGATTCGTAGGCAATTTTCTACCTTCACACGAATTTCTTAACATGATCTCGCTTAGGAGACCAAGATGATTGCATGTGTTTATTTCATCGAAGAATACCCACACCATGCTGGATTTGACATCTCGTCTTGTCTTTAATTGCTTAGCTTCCTCTATTGGCTTTTGTATAAATTCCTCAATGTCACTTCGTTTCATGCCAGCGTGTATATCCATCGGATAGAAAGGAACCTCGCATATATATGCAAGATAGGTAAGTAACAATGTTTTTCCACATCCCGTTTCACCCATTATGATAACAGGTATCCCGGCCATTATCCGTTTATAAATAAGCATCATTTTAAGTAGGTTATCTGGAGTAAGAGCGTAGTCAAAGTTGGGTTTATCAAGCTTATGTTGGCATGTCCGACATATTTTCTCCAAAACATTTCTTAATTCGTCCATCATTTCATAATCTGGAAGTTCCTTGTTGAGCTGGCTTTCAAAAAGTGTCCTAATACTTTTATCTACGTCTTCAACTTTGCGGTAGAAAGGCGTGACAGTTTCAATGTCCTGACTGTTAAAGACTAAAAGTGTGTGATTACTTTGTTCCCACTTCATGATCTTTGTAACTTCAGGTTTTACCTCTTGTTCAAACGAATTGTAACAGTCTTTCATGGGAGTAAGTTCACGCTTTTTCGTATGAGTGAGAGGTGTAAACGCCATGGCAATTTTATCCAATTCATGAAAAAACTGCAATCTCACGTTTTGTACATCAACTGTGCGTTTGATAGAAGCTGTTGAGAGAAAATTGGAAGAAGATAAGCTTCGAAGCTCTCCCGCGAAGACGCTCAGGTAGATTTCTACTGAGGCGAATGACATTCGATATTTCGGCACATGTTTGAATTTTTCCTTAAGAAGTTTTTGACACTCATAATCCACTAAAGCGGTTTTGCACTCCTCTCCAACAAATCTGATATCCTCCAAATCGAGTGTCTGTTGTTCCTCAGCGAGTAAATAGTGACATACGACCTGTACGGATGAGTTGATTTCGTTGCTGACGATAAAGTCATCGAAGTTTCTCCATTGCAGATGCTTTCTTGCGAAAATAGATAAAAAAGAAATATCATTGCAAGTCCCTTTCGATGCCAGTGTCGTACGACTACTTTGATTCTGAACAGGGATATGAAACACGTCAGAATTTCCGTCACGAGGTGTACCTTGATTTGCAATTTCTACGCAAATGTAATCAGTGTCGAGGGAAAATACATGCTGCCTGCTTTGGACAATTCCAAAAACCGACAACTCTAGTATCAATGCATCAAAGATCTGTGGATTTGAAACAGTGCCTACGTCAATGTGTAGCATCGTGTTTTTTGTAATTGTGAGCTGACTGAATTGCTTTATTAGACTCTCTTTGTCGATTGATCCATGGACAATTGCATTAACTACATCCAAATTGTTCTTGAATGCCTGAGTCTTTACGTATTCTGTCTTCCCAAGTCCCGGTGTTTCCGAAGTGACGATTTCAAATTGGCTCCATTTCTTTCCCAGATATTTTGCCATTTTATCTCTACTGAGCCCGGTTACAGAATGAGTCACAGCAGCAAATGAACGGACTCGTCCTACGAAAACCTCGGTTTCATTCGTAGAAATGATAATTGCTAGCATGAAGTGCTCGCCCGTCTTGTGCATCGCAATCATTTCATTTATGATGTAAGCACGAACATCCCGTGACAATAATTCTGCATTGACAATTGTAAAAAGGATATATGGCTGGTTTCTACAAGCACCTCGGCATCGCTTCAGCAAGAGTTCAGCCTCCTCCATTAAAGTGTCTTGGTGACAAAATAGAACTTGCCATAATCGGGGGAACTTTCCAGTGGTGTCTTGGTATAGCTGAAGCAATACTGACATTGGATGACTTTCTCCTTGCTTAATTGCTACCAACGAAACTATTCCAGGCTGTACACGGTGCACTTCGTTCTTTGGAGACGTGCTTAAAGATATTTTGGAACGTACAGTCCCGGTATATATTTCGCCAGTTTCCTCAGTCTGGGCATTAGATTCGAAATAACTGAATGTTTCTCCAGTATCCGCAAGCACATGGGTTTCTAAAGACTGACCAAGTTTCATAAGATTTTCCCTTAGGTCAGCCTCATGTATAAGTCTCTCGCTTCCTTCTGTCCAGCCAGTATCGTCATCTTTGAGTATGTCATCTAGCTCAGCGTAGGTGACATTTGCTTCGGGTTGCTTCAAGTTTAGTTGCTTCAAAATGGTCTCAAATGTGGATTTCTTAGATCTGTTTGCTTGTTCAAGCATCCACAGCTTACTTCCATCAAAGAAATTCATGTAATAGCACTCTAACCGGACCTCTCTCAGGATATTTGCCCATATTTGGTATTTGTTTTGCAAGATTTGATGCAAACTGGTTAAGTCGTGAGACTTGCTGGAAATTGTTCTCCAAGTCATCGGCGAAATCGAACCTGATTTGTAAATACTGGATACATATTGAAAATATCCACCATTGTAAAGATCATCAAGAAGGTCAGTTATGTGTGTTGCGTCAGTAATGATTCTGATGAAGTTTTTATAGCATAGCACATCATCTGACGAAAGTACTTCATTCATTTCTGAGTTAATAGCGAGAAGAGCTCTGCTTTTTGTGTCCTGAAGATCATCTAATGTCATATGCTTCTTGATACCTGTACTTGTTTCATAGAATATTTCGGATATATATGAGTCGTCTCCTTGAAGACTAAAACCAAAGATCCCATTGTCTATAGTATCTCTTATGATTAGTCTCGTTGTCTCTTGGCGGTCGGCAAGTGTGAAGTAAAGATCTTTAATGCTGGAAAGGTTAGACTTGCATGCATTGATTTTCGATATAAATGAACCTTTACGAAAGTCGTTTTCCACTTCATTTTCAAATTCAATTACCTGACTAAGCACGTCAGGCTTCGTGATGTCTAAAAGTGACTGAATAAATCTTTTGACATCTATGATATCGGCGACTAATCCAATATGAAGAGAGCTCCTGTCATCCTCTTCGATAATGTCACCAAGGTTTCTGAGATCCTCTTCATTCTGTATGGTGAGGACCAAAAAATCTACAACATCTCCACATTTGGAAAGATCTGACAATATGGGCCAATCTTCTACTTCACCTTCAAAGTTTCCGTCAATCCAGATTATTGCATCATGAAGTTCTCCTAGACAGATATTTTCCATTCCTGATGATTGTAAAACTTCTGGCATATCTACAGAGTATTTATTTTTGAAAATAATTTTGAAAATTTTGCAAACATCAAAGAGTTCGTGACAATTGTTTCGATTAATGAAACTCGTAAGTGCTACCTTCACTTCTTCTGGTATTGCTTGAATATTGGTTTCTTGAAATATTTCCAATTCTCTATTCAACGTGTCTGTGTCAGTGATACCGTGTAAATATGTGGCCACATCAGACACTTTCGTTTGTAACCCATGCTGCGCTATATTCTTCCATCTCTCCTCATACATGTCATAACTCACCTCAATTATATCTTTGAAATCGTCGAAGCTAATTGCAGAATTAGAGCTTTTGAAATGGTCTAAACATATGTTGAAGAAAACTGTTGAATCATAGACATCGAAGATTCTAGGAAGTTTTTCAACTGATTGAAATGATTTACAAAACGGATCTTTATTGGCGCTTGAAATAAGATAATCAGATCCAACTGCAGTCATATCTTTTAAATGTTCCAGATCTTTCTGCAACTTGGTTGTGTCTATTCCGATAGCTGTGCAAAGTTTTAGACCTCCAATAAGTTTTACCAGCCGACGAAAATGCGTAACATTCCTTCTGTGATTATCTACATCATTTATAATGTTTTCTATGGCACCACACCATGCTGTTGCAATACTCTCAAACCCTTCAAACGAGCGAATAAATTCTTTGATGTCATGTTTTTTCTGTTTTAGAAAATCAGCATGTCTAAATGAACAGCGCTTTTCTTTTTGAATTTGGGACATGTTATGCAGTACATTTGCTAATCCATTTCTGGCTTCTTCAAGCATGGGATCTTTGGCTATAAAATACAACTGTGGACGTATTGCAAACATTATTTCAAAATTTTGTTCTGTATTCGACAAATGCTTAACAGTATCATGAAGGACACCCATTTCATTTATTAGTGAAGTGGCAATTATTTGTTTTATTCTATCTCTACCTTCAATGTTTGATGTAGGTTGTATACATTGCACAAAAATGTCAGCAAGACACAGAATTCTGACTTGTGCATTTGGGCACAGTCTCATAATATGACGAGTAACATAGATCAACTCGTTTTGATTGAAACCAACAGGTTTTTCATAGAAGCACATCTTGAGAAGTTCAATGGAGTCAATTGACATATTGGATAAGCACATTTCCAGACGATTGAATAGTTCGTTTTCATATTCATTTATCACTGCCTCGTTGTTCCACAAATGTAACTGACCATATATTATAAAAGGGGCAATGGCAATCCGATACCGACAGAAAAAAATGTTAACATGTACTCTAAATTCCCGCATGAAGGACACAAAATACGAAAGTAACTCACGTTGCTGGCTCTTTTCCAATTTTGGTAGGATCCAGCTCAACCAACCAGAGTTTAGGAAGTCGATGATATATTGTAATTCGTAAAAACTGTTGGATAAGACTAACTGGCATATGTTTTCAAAAACATCTATGTTCTTACCTGTATCGAGATATTGATATGTTGGTTGAGAAAATAAGTTGAAAAGTCTCTGTACCTCTCTACAATCACTTCCCTTCGATTTCCTTAGAAAATCAAATGCATGTGTACTCATCAAATTCCAAACTTGTTTTCTCTTATTAACTAGCGTTTGAATATGATCCTGTTGAAACCAACTGATACATTTTAACATGTCATCAGTAGTAGAGATGTTCGAAACTATGGATCTAAGGATGTAAACAATCTTTTCGTCGTCGTCTTTTTTGCAACTTAGCTGGTGAACAATTTGTGAAACTTTTTCCTCGACATCATTCCAGTTGCTTTCATTACTGCAAATCCTATGCTCCGAAATTTCAGCAACTGTTAAAGCATCATGCCTGATACTATGCTTCGCTATACCAATCTTCCATATTGTAATAGAAATATCTAAAATCTTTTTTTGCGACAAATGATGTGCGAGATAGAATAGAGCATCTAATGTTGAACTATCAGCACCTTGTAATAGTACACTTATAAATTCTTGCGATAATAGTAGATCTTCAGGAAGTGTCTGCTGACATCGCAATGCTTCAAGGAAAATGACACTTTTCTCCTTGCAAAGTGGGTTTCTTGATGAAAAAATCTTCAATTTCTGTAAAACAAAGAGCATAAAAATCTTCTGCGTCTGTGATGACTTTTCTAATCTGCAAACTAACCACTTGTAAACATATTTTCGCAAGGTCCCCTGGCTGATATTTTGTTTATTGATTACGTCTAATCGCTTTTTAACTATGTCATCACCAATGGCGGTATTATTTTTCAGGAATATGTCTAGCAAAATCAACGACCCCTGAACTACTTGCTTCGCCCAATTCGAGGAATCCCAATCCCCATATTTGTCACGAACAACTGCGAAAAAAGCTCTTGAGTCGTCTTTAACTTGCACGGTTATTGTGTATGTTCTAGGTTGTTTTGAGTCGTCTTCGATTTCCCATGATATATCGTAGTGTTCATACTCAGTTAGATATACTTCTGTTGTGGCAAATACCCATTTAGTCTTCCCAAATTGTAGGTCAGTGCAATCCTCGAAACGTGCTGTCTCGATTACTTTCATTGGTTGGTTCTTACTAGATATCTTCAGTTCGAGTCGTTTTATGTCGTAGCGATCACAACACACCACCGCGTTGAATGTAACTTTCTGTATGACACAAAAATAAATTAATTATAGATAATAATTCAAAAGCAACATGATAATGACATAACATTTCACTTCACATCACATCACAATACATCACATCGCAACAAATCACATCACATTACATCATATCATATCACAAACACGTCAAAACACATCTAGATGACAACACATCATTACGCATCCACAAATAACATATCAAAGCACATCACATCACAACACATTATAACACAACACACTACATCACAATGCATCATATCACATCACATCAAATCACATCACACCACATCACACCACATCACAACACATCACATCACATCACAACACATCACATCACATCACATCACATCATATCACATCACATCACAACACGTCACGTCACGTCACAACATATCACATCACATCACATCACACCACACCACACCACACCACATCACATCACAACACATCACATCACATCACATCACAACACACCACACCACACCACATCACATCACATCACACCACACCACACCACATCACAACACATCACATCACATCACAACACATCATATCACATCACATCACATCACATCACAACACATCACATCACATCACATCATATCACACCTCACCACACCACACCACACCACATCACATCATACCACATCATATCACATCACATCACACCACACCATACCACACCACACCACACCACACCACAACACATCACATCACATCACATCACATCACAACACATCTCATCACATCACATCACACCACACCACACCACACCACACTACACCACACCACACCACATCACACCACACCACACCACACCACATCATAACACATCACATCACATCACATCACATCACATCATTTCACACCACACCACACCACACCACATCACATCACATCACATCACATCACAACACAACACAACACAACACAACACATCACATCACATCACATCACACCACATCACAACACATCACAACACAACATATCACACCACATCACACCACACCACACCACACCACACCACAACACAACACAACACATCACATCACATCACACCACACCACACCACACCACACCACACCACAACACAA
>JXSR01S071224.1:82337-117138 GCA_000969725.1 Ophiothrix spiculata
AATTGTAATGAGTTGGTGTATCACTGTGTATAGTTTTAAAGATAAATAATGTGAAGAACATTGTTCTTAAAGCGTTTTTAAAGGCTCCATACCCCCCCCCCCCCCACCCCCTTGTGCACTAACGGGATTCTAAAACACCAAATTGAGTACACTTCCACAGTCCGCGGATGCAGCATAAGACGCGTCGTTGAATTAAAGCCGATGTAGCAGGAATGGAAGTCCCCCGTTCTAATTGTCCGGATTGTACAGTAAAGTATAGGCCAACAACTCTCACGCAACATTAGCTTCACGCTTGATTCCGTTATGGTCTATGGAAGGCGGACTACTATTTCAGGGAGACTACTATTACTTTCACACCGGTGTGTACAGTACTCGTTGTCTCAGTTTGTTTTGTTTACAAAAATGTATTTAGCTGTCATATAAAACAAATAATGAATGTGTCTTATTCGTTTCAATGGAACAAATATTTCATTTGGTGGAAGATCAAACGCCCCATTCAACTCGGCTTCACCTCGTTTGAATGGGGCATTTGATCTTTCACCTCATGAAATATTTGTACCATTGCACTCATAAACATTCATTATTTATTTAATATAATAGTTAGTATTTATTATATACCGCATTAATAAATGCAAGAGAATTGATTGACTATAAACACGATCACATGATTTAAATAGCAATAACCAAATAAATGAATGCGCTAAATAGTACTTTTAAAAGTACTACATAGCGGTAAGTAGTACTTTTTAGCACTTTTGGAAATACTATTTAGCGCTGACAACATTTACTTTATACGCGGATAAAAAACTTTCACGCACAAAATTACGCGCGCATCAAGCTTGCGCTCACAAACTATTGCGCGCAATTACCTACGCCTACATTGCTTGTAAGCATAGACCTTTTCAAAACACGACTTTCCGAAGCTGATTTTACACTTTCCAGCAATTGCCGACAGAAAAAGTGACTCTTCAACACAATAACCAGAATTGTTAAGTTCTCGTTAACTGGTTGCGTACGAATTCGAACTTGTAATTAGCGCTAGCACTAAAGAGTCACTTTTAGTTGGATCGCCCTGATGTGACTTGAAATCTTAAGCTTAAGGGCCCTTCGTTTTCAGAAATGTTTTATGCTCTATAACTCGGCAATTGATAATTAAATCCAAATAATAATATATATTTCTAGAAGCAGATTTGCATACTGAACATGATGGTCATTTTTAGAGCTAGGCCCAACATTTTACGGGAAAGTTATCTAAATTTGGCTTCGATAAAATTTCGAACCATTTTACTTTTTAGAATCTAGGAAGCAATATCTAATAACGCTTTTTTGAATTTTTGATTTTTATTGGTTTTTGAGATATTGTCAAAAATTGGTCCAAAAATGTCAACAATCCTACCCCTGACACCATTTTGGGCAAAATATGACACTTTTTGACCTACTTTTGGCAATATTTCAAAAAATAATATAAAAATCAAAAAATTGAAAAAATACGACGTTCCTAGATATTGCTATCTAGATTCTAAAAAGCA
The DNA here is from genome assembly GCA_000969725.1 of Ophiothrix spiculata. NCBI lineage: Eukaryota > Metazoa > Echinodermata > Ophiuroidea > Amphilepidida > Ophiotrichidae > Ophiothrix > Ophiothrix spiculata. Next base: position 83,867 of record JXSR01S071224.1, read on the forward strand.
AAATGTTTCGAAAATTTACTAAAGCAAAATTTAGCAAGCTTTCCCGTAAAACTTGGGCCAAAAATATGATTTTGGACCCTTTTTGGACCTTAGGGCCATAATGACACATTTTGGTCCGAAAGCAACCTCACCATCATGTTCAGTATGCAAATCCTCTTCTAGAAAATAATACTTTTATTTGGATTTAATTATCCGTTGTTCAGTTACAGAGCAAAAACCATTTTCTGAAAACGAAGAGTTAACAGGGCCCTTACTCAGCCGATTTCAAATGGAAATTTCACTCTTTTTTTGTGTCGGTGAGCTTATGGTACCATCAGCCAAAAGTTATTCAAAACTAGTGTATCTAATAATATATGAGTCTCATTCTATTTATTTTTCACTTTAATTGCACTGAATTTTGAGAAATTTTTTCGTAAAAATTGGTTCAATATTTGTATATGTTAAATATTTGATCCTTACAATCATAGCTCTACAATGGGAGATCAACATAGTGAAAAAAATGCAATTCGCTAAACAGAAAGGATATGCAAATTCTATTCTATATACTTCAGTGTCTTACGCAGTCCCAACTCATGACACAAGGCCAGCTCTAAGGGATGGTTTCATATCTCTTAAGTTGTTTATAATAAAAACACAACAAAATCAGACAACACTAGATTTCATCATTTTTTATCATTCTTCTATGCATTTTATTGTGATTATAATTAGTATCAGTATGGACAACTCACATTTTATGAATTCATCTCTTTACACTAAGCTCCCAATGATGTTTATCCATGTTTTATTTTAACATTATGGATCAGTTTACTTTTTGAGCTACCAAATATTTTGTGCAACAAGTCTTTGTTATTACATAAATTCCAATGCATCTTCTAATCACTAACAGATGGTTGGTGTTGTAAGCTACCAAAAACTGAAAAACTTGACATTAAATAAAGTATAAAATGGGTGTATTCATTTTTCATCACCAAGCCTCCATATTAGAAAATGCATTTGAATTATCCACCAGATTATAAGATAACAAAGACTTGTTGCACCAAATATTTGGTAGCTCATAAGATCTCACCACATATTTGGTAGCTCATAAGAACTCTAAAACGTCCCTATAGATGTATTATCACCGTATTTAATGATATATCCAATTTCTCATAAACGGCTAATAATTGAATACCGGAATTCAAAACTGACCCAAATCCATTTTTGTTAAATGAGTTATACACAGGAGAGACTTTCTTATAGCAAGGGCTACCTTGTTTATGAAGGACTAAAGTTAATCCGCACCACAAGTGCCCCCAAAAGTCTTTTATGTATTCAAAAGTTCTAGTGTAGGTTCTGTCTATATTGCTTAGAAAACATGCACAAATTAAAAATCGGTAATCTCATATCAAAACGCGGTCGAAAAACCTATTTAAGGAAAAAAATGAAAACTACTCCAGTGGACTTGGGTCACTTTTGCATTTCGATATTCAATTTTATTGTTGTTTATCTATTTGTAAATCTATTTGATAAAACATCAACTGTGCATCTTGGATAAATACTTGGTGTTACTAAGAAATTTTAGAAAACCTTGCATTATTCATCTACATTGGTAAAACAAGCAACCTCATGATAAAGCACACCACCCAGTACACGTATTTTCAAGATATGCTCACTGCCAGCAAGTGCACCACAAACCGGGTAAGCGTTTACTACCTTTACTTTGGCTAGAGTGAGGTTGAATTTAATAAAAATATCTCGGGTTTTTTTTAGGATCTTGACTTATTTAGCTGTTAACTAAAGCTTGGCGTCCAAAGACATTCGCTCGGCATAGTGACATTCGCTCTTGATATTCGCTCTGACATATTCGCTAAAGCGGAGAGCGAATGTCACTTTTATTGAGCGAACATCATTTCAATCGATGAATGCGAATGTCACTCGCGCATGTTCTAGAGCTATATCCCGCCGCGGCAAAAGGATGCAGTTGTCGTCTCCTACATGTAGCTCATTGTAGCATATCATAGTTGTATACATCAGATATGCTACAATAAGCAACATGTACGAGCCGACAACTGCATCCTTTTGCCGCGGCGGGACACATATGATTATTTTTTTACAAACAAAAAATAATCGGAGCGATCTTCGCTCCAATTCAATCTGAAGTATAGCGAATGTCGTTAAATTGTTTAAGCGATTAATCATAATATGATAAACAAAACTACACAGTCATGTACCTCTTAAGATCATATCATGAAGAAAATTGTTGTAAACATGACAAGTTCCTATTCATAAGGTTCTTTATTCACAAAATGTGTACACGTTCGTAATTCATAATTAAAAAAGGTTCGTCACCCATAATTGCAAAAAAAAAAAAAAATGATCGCTTTTATAATAAGATAAGGTCCATTATTCATAAAAAGAAAAATAGGTTCGTTATACGAATAACGAACCTATTTTTCTTAAAATAAAAAGTAAGCTATTTATTATAAATTTAATAAAAAGGTTCGCTATCCATAACAGAAAAAGGGTTTCGTTATGTATAATATAAAAAGTTATCGTTATTCATAGTAAAAAAAGGTTCGTTATTTATAAGTATAAAAAAGTCAGTTATTCAGAATTAGGAAAACAAGTTTCGCTCACTAGAAACAGTCCCATAGGAAGCAACGCATGACATTGCATGATGGGAAGCCAACATATCTCTTGTCACATGTTTTGGTCTGTACATGTATAATTGCGTAAATAACGCTCTGTTCCATGCAATTGGAAAACAGGAGCTACAAAAACTGATGTTGGACCGGGTGCAGTGGCGCAAATTCATCATGGCTACCGACCAAAGTAAAGTAAGTAAGTTCCATGCGTTGTCCGGATAAGGTTTTAAGTAGATGATGTTTTTTGGTGCGGTTTTAAAGTTAAGTCAATATACACTCCAGGTAAAAAGTGTTTGCATACCAAACCTTTAACCAGCCATTTCTCGAGAACCGTTCATCATTTGCGCCATATTTTTTTTGGATTTATATATTACATACATATATCTAAAAAACCTCAACAAGAATTGCATTTATCGCATTAAAAAATATGGCGTGCTAAACATATTGTGTACTTTCTTCTGTACAAATAAACGGAGTTTAAATACATAACTGATAATTACACATTTGTTGGAAAATTTTTTACCTGAAAATGTTCTTTACGGTTACACGGTGATAATGATAAACAACATAGGAGCATATCAAAAAGTGGGTGTGTTGTATTTGTATATGGTCCAGGAAATCGGCCATTTTTATGGTTATGGAAGATCGAATATCAGAAGAAACATACAGTTCTTATATCGGATACATTAAGCACCTATAAAAAACATGAATCTTTTCACAGTCTTGGTCGTTTGATATAATAATTACGTTTTTGCCCGTATTTAAGGGTGCGCAAACACTTTTGACCGTGAGTGTAATTTTGTGAGCATTTAAACTTGATTTGATTGCTTTAACTTAAAAAAGTTGAAACATTCTGTTTTTAGAAACAGTATCAAAGTTTGCATAGTGAACAACAACTGAATTTAAATCTGACCATCCATACTTTTAAAATTTAAGATGAATCTAGTATTCAGTGTCATACTGGGATCAACATTCGGTTTTGTCCAGCATAAGTTACACTTCGCCTGCAACAATTCCGGTGCCATATCTCCATTTCAATGTTTAAAATTGTACATGGAATTATGGGAGTTCATTCAAATCAAACATGATGTCAGAACTAAGGATTTGATAAGGTAAATATAAGTAATTTCGGGTCATTAATTTTTTAAGTTTCAAGCTCTCATGATATTTGTTTTTTAATATTGCTCACAAAAGGTTTTGCTTAACTATTTCACTAAAATCAAAAATAGAAGTTAATATATACTGGTGTAAATTCAAGGTTCAACTTTCTATTTACTAAGAAAGATATTCTTCAAAAGAATTGAAATTCTTTGCAATGCAGTTGCTTAAAGTAACTTGTTTAAATTGCTCTCTATTAACTATTAAATTTGAGAGTTCAACATAAACTTAACAGAATATAAACTACAATTTTGACTGTTACAAATGAAAATATTAAACAGCATTATACAGTGTAAAATAAACAATAACATCAACAACACATGACCAAAAGCACACCAGATTTTCTTAAAATCTTAACCAAGAGACTTGAGCATTGTAACACCGCCATTATTTAAAACAATCTGATGCTGGACACACAAAGTTCAACATAATATATTTACATTTATAGATATAAATACCATATACCAATACGTAGATAATAATTGATCTCTGATACCATCATCACATGGATAGTGTAAACATATACCAGGGATAATATAAAGACTGGACTGCTATACCTAGGCTGGGACCTGGATGAACTTATAAACTATATATACGTATTTTTTTTTTCATTTGACTCACTTGAGCTAGGCATAGTGTCAGTATACAGACAAAATGACTCCAAAAGTGTGAAAAGTGAGTCATTTTGTCCGTGTACTGACACACTATGCCGAATAGTCGAATGAGTCATTTATTTTTTTCTGTGGCAATTTTGAAATTTTAAAGTAAAATTTAGCATATCAAATGAAAGTTGCTCATCAAATTTCAAAAGGATTATAGTATAAGGTATTTTTCCAAAGTGCAAAACAGACAGTATATACAAATATATATTCATAAAATTTACGCCTACAGCATGTATAAAATATAATACGAAAACACAACAACATGTTTATATTACAACAAAATTTAAAATCCACAAAATCGGATGTGCAAACCAAACTCTTGCAGAAAGGGTACTATTATAGTCCCGGGGGACCGCTCGCATATTTAGGTGGTACTCCTGCTCGTCAGAGCACCTCAATATTGAACCCTAAATGGCGTAATTGTTGACATCAAATTGCACTCCTAAATGGCGTAATCTCACCCCGAATGCCGCAACAGCGAAAGATTGTAATAACCTATATCTTACAAATTACGTACGAAAAAGTACAAAATGAAAGTGTTTTGTTCATTAACATGAAGTCAACATTTATTTTCTCTTGTTTTTAACTATTTTTATTTAGAACATGTATGGCAGGATACTCAGCTAAGCAACACTATGTGAAAAGTGACCTTTAGCGACAAAGGTAGCTTGAATTTACAACCTAAATGGCATAATGCTGAAAACTACCCCTTTTTCGGAAAATGTAGACGCCACTGGTGGGTCAAAATCAGACCTATTTACGCCATTTTTTATGATGAGCACGAGTACCAATTGCCATCCGGAGCGCCCCCGGGCTTCTAGTATCTGAGAATATTAGAATGCTACGGAATCAGCAGCAGTGTACACAATATCAATGCTAAATAGTGCAATATATATGTGGTTTTACCGATTTCTTCATATCGTTATACATGTAAAATGTACTACATAGAAAGTAACATTATTGGTTCTCACAAAATCAATCAAAAACAAAACAAAACATAACATAACAACAACAACAAAAAACCTTCCGCACGTGGAATGCAAACCATCTTACATTACACATTGGCTGTAGCAGGGCTCGAACTCGAGACCAACTGATTAGTAGTCTTGTACTCTTTCTACTAGACCACATTATATCCGCAACAGTAAATATGACATTCAACAATTTTACCCCTAAATAATGGGGAATTTGGACATGAAAAACTTCATTTAAAAATATAAAAAAATATAATTTATTTTGTACATTTATGTGGAATTCAAACATTATGATATAAAAAGCAGAACCACCACATGCAGAATACGTACAGTAAGTACACAATTTGTATTGCACCTCATATATTGCACGTATAAATTATTTAAGAGAGATGTTTCCGTTTCTTTTTTAGTGCCAACTTACACCTTTGATATTGGCACCGAAATGGAAACACTAAGTAATAATGATAAATAATAATGTACAAGTTTGTTATTTTACAACGCTTAATGTGAATCTACAAAACTTAATGATATGGTTGCCTCCCGGCAAGTTATCAAAAATATTTACATCAATTTGTCAACTGACAAAAATACACTAGGGCTATTTACACATTGGTCATATAACAGTTTTAGCTGAAGTACTTTGACTAAAGTGTACCTGGTTTATAGATAAAAGCAATGCCACTGCAAATCTAAGGGCGTGAGACTAGCTGAGGAACAAAAGTACCTGCACCTTGGATACGCTCACTTTTATATCTGATTTTATGGTTGATCTGCTCCTACCACATTTGTGCAGCTTTAGGTACAGAGTGTTGCATTCCTGCCTAAATGGAATCCAAGATCAGTTCCTTTAAAAAAGAAAAGAAAAACTAGAGGTTAATTTCGTTTCGCCTTTTTAAAAGGTGTTACTAAATCAGATATACTTTTAGTAGGTCAATAACGTTATGATAATTATTAAAATGGTTTATCAAAACAGTGGTTTTGATGATTATTTTTTGTTGCATTGTATGGTTATGCGAGCATTGTTGGGTGTATATAGCTCCATTAGTATTCTTGTTAGTATATATATATATATACCATAATTTATATTGTGTTAAATTAATATGTTCTTGTTTTGCCATATGCATATTCTGGAATTCTACTTCTGTAGCCTCTAATCATCAGTGGCGGCGTGAAAATTTTCAAAGTGATGGGGTTATACTGGGGGCGATGGAATAATGGTCGGAGGAAAAAATATGGAATTTTTTTGTAATGCACGCGCAGCTCTGAAATCTGCTAATTTTAGGTAACAATTGCTAAGAATGTTAGACTTGCTCCAAGTCTCAGTTGTTCTTTCTTCTCAAGCTTGAACAGTTTTCTCTGAAAGGTAAATTCCCACTCTCCATGCTTTAACAGTAGGCCTAACTTACACCAAGGCAAGCCTGTAGTCAGGGGTAGTTAAACCGTATGGGCAACCTGGGCATAACCCCTCGCAAATTTGACAATGTCAAAGAAGGTATTCCTCAAAAGGTACAAGAAAATCCACAAAAATAACTACCATCACCCAATCCCACCTCAACTCATATTTTTCAAGGCAATGAAATCATAAAAGTCAACAAATTGGAAATTAATGTTCCCTCCAATATGTTTACTGTTTGAAAATCGTGCACTTCTAAAACAAAACTGTTTTCCTGATTGTGGATCTAGATACCAAACCCCTAATATTTCTGAAGAAGAATGAAAAACATCATAGCAAAATTCCAATGCAAATTGAAAAACAAAATGTTCAATAAAAATTCTTTCAGAATGTAAATATTTTTACATGATAACAATCCAGAAACAGTGACTGAGGCAAATTCCACAAATCTGTGCACAAACACAGCCAAGTTCGGTCAAGTTTATTAATTAGAACCACTGCAGTTTTACCTTGGCCTGAGATAACCTAAAGCCATTGAATCTATATCATGTTTATCACAGATTCCAACACAGCAACTAGCAAACCAACATCAGAGGGAGGTATGCCATCAGGCTGTGCCATGAACATTCAACATTGGGAGTAGGAATTATTAAAATAATGCTTACACACAGATCATGTAGATTTTGACAGGAATATGGAAGTAGGTCCACAGCCTGACGCCTTGGAGCAAGGCTATAAGAATGTTTGAGATTCATCAAAAAAGGGTAAATTTGGATTGAAAATTGGCATACTACCTTGAAATTAACGAAACGTGCAGGAATCACTCAGTGCGCACAGAAAACATATACGTATACAGCAGGAGGAGTATTTAGATATTTTAACTTACAAACAAAAACTATGTGCAGGTGATTTCAGTTTCCTTGCCTATTATTATGCATGATGCATGTAAGGGAAATGATTGAATAAAGGAATGTATGATGCTGGTTTCAGAATTTGATCTATAAAGTCGCAGCAAGCGATTTCTCGTGCGGAGGTAGCGCTAATTTGCATATTGTTACGATTTTTTTTACTCGGGTATTTGTTGATTTATTGATTTGTCATGCTCTTCACAAAACTGTCTTATGTTCGGTTTTTCTTTTTCATGAGCTATTATTATATTTATGGTGCATTAAGTATTCGTTGTCAAATAATATGCAATAGCTTTCAATTCACTTTTTAAAAATAACAACAGAGGTTTGATATAGTATTTCTTCTCCTGAAGTATATACAAGTTGTAACACAGATTAAGATAGAAAATAATTAATGAACTGATGCTTGTTCAAAATATGACACAGCATGGTCACTCACAAAAAAGGTATAAGTTATGTATACGCCTTCACTATGACACTATATGAATACAAAATAGTGACTGGGATGACCTTCTGGTCTATTATAAGACTCTTCTATAACACGTTACCGTGATTTATGCTTATTTGGATTAAAAAAAACCTAAATCTAAAATAGAAATTATTCCCCATAGAGTTAACCTTAAAAATGGCCAACACGTTTGTTTGGAACCAGATCGCACGTGTTGGGTGATTGGCATAAATTATGACGTACGTAACCTTTTTCACTCGTTGTTTTTTTGTTAATACAATAAATTACAAATCAGACCTTTTTCACTCGCTTTTTTGTTAATAAACTTGTCCTAATCATATTGGCGCAATATTGCTAACAGATTTACAATCCTTTTGCTTCATTTGGAATCAAGACTAAAAGCACAATAGCAATTAGTCTCCATTAAATGTGCTTCAAAATCTCTTCAGATCAAATACAATGCATACACGAATAGCGCGAAGTGCTGAGAGGATCTTCCCCATCAAAAACAAATTCAATTCTACCTATCACAATATATGCAAGGATGTAAAGGTATTAAAATCAACTATAATACTTACAAAGCCTTCCATCCTACAAAACATCTATACCTAAATTATGTGCAACTTTTTTTCGTTTTCGTCGTGACTGTGACTTAGGCCCATCTACTGTCGGTGATTGATCCTGAGTTGGGTTGCTGGATTGTCGTAAATTCTGTAAAATGTAAATATTAGATATTGATTTATTGTTAATAACTAAGCATGACAAGCGCTGTAGCTGAAGTATGGGCTACTGCTACTAAGTATGCTGAGTAACAAAATACATGTAGCCCAAAACGAATTCCAGATGTTGTAGTAGTGCCAAATTTTGATAGTTGCAACTGCATTGAAATAAACATTTTGCTGCAACAACCGTGTAGGTTAGGACCTTGTTAATCTGATTAAATCTTGAGTGTCAAGCCAAACCCTGACTGAGTAAAATTTATATCTTTCTTGAAGCTTTATTAGCTTTGACTGTCGTATTGCCAATAGCTATTAAAATCTTTGCAGCCAACTTAGGCCATGACAGGCCAATTAAACTTGATAATATATTGCTAGACCAAAATCTAATCAAATTTTGTAGCCTATCCAGATAATGATGTTATTGAATCTTGATAGCCTATCAAGCCTGGTTGTATATAGCCTAGCCTAGGCTAAATAATGAAACCTCAAGAATCTTGATAGCGTAGCTACGGCCCTTTGTACGTGAATGGAACCAGGGTATGAAACCTCGCGAGTTGTGAGAAGCTAGTTACGACCCTTTGTAGAGTCAATGAAACCAAGTCGAATGTGGTTCCCTAGCCTAGCGCCTGAAACCTAATTCCATGTAGGAAGATGTAATGTATCATCCATTCAAAAGTGCTCAGCAGAAAGGAGCGGTGTAAAGATACAAATATTGATATAATGGATAAGATTTATTTCATTTCTCCGACAAATTTGTTTCGTAAAAAACCACTACCAAACGCGTTCTCGGACCCTTCAAGGATCCTGCGGAAATCAGACCACATAAACTCCACGTCATAAGTTCTTACCCATGATTTCAAAACGCCTGCAGATGAATTAAATTAACGTCTTTCTGGTGATTTTTGGCACATCAACCAAGTCTAATCGATTTGAAGGTAGAATGTATCAATTTCTCCGACAAGCGACACCGATTTGCGAAGAACTGATGATCGATCGCGATTTTAAAAAAGTTACCTCTGAATTCCATTCCTATACGAAACACTGAAGGTACAATCATAAACACCATGAATACACACCGTGAGTAGCCGGTATCAATAACACTTGTATTCGCTCCACAGTGCGGGATATTCAATTGAACTTGACGACACACGATAGCATTATTATTCCGTATGACAGTAACCTGTGGCCCTATACGCCGGGGAAATAGTGACGTCACATTTATGATAATTAGCCCAACATGTGCGACCTGGTTCCAAACAAATGATTATGTCCACTGATCATACGTATTAACAGAAAAGGCGTACGTAAACATAGAAATCAGAATGATTTTTCTCGGTTGGAAAACAACAATAACGACAGGGGTCCCGTCCTGGCTTCTGATCACAACTTTCAGCATAACAGGTCTGCATGTTTTCCCTTATTTTTGTTTTAGAATAATGTTATGGTATCAAATAGGAGTCTGACTTTTCCCCCATAGACTTAACGTATGGCAAAACTGTCCAACCCGTTTGTTTGGACCATAAACGCACGTGTTGGGTGATTTATATAAATTATGACGTCACTACTTCCCGGCGTATACTCATTTGATACTGATAATGGCTCTCTGCATGTAATTGATCAATTCGCAACAATTGAATTCAGAGGAAACTTTCTTAAATTGACTATTCTCTACGAATCGGTGTCGCATGTTAAAGAACTTGATACATTCTGATTAGAAATTGATAAACCTTGGTTGGTGTGCCAAACATTATCAGAAAAACATTAATTTATTTCATCTGCAGGCATGTAGAAATCATTGTAAGAACTTATGACGCAAATAAAAATGACTTACTTCTAACTGCATCTCTATAATGTCGATAGCAGCACGTGCATGTTGTAACTGCACTTCGTGTGGAATACATCTAATCACTTCGGCAAACTCTGATGTGACTGTCATCCTCGTCATAACATCTGCTAGCGGTGAAGTTATTGTATCCACGGTTACCAAATTGGACTGCAAATATCGGTAAGAAAATTTTCTAACAACTGACGATAACGACACAATGTTCTCCATATCTAATTGTTTTAAGCTCGACTCAAATCGTGTTAATGCTTTGAGATTCAGTGTGTTACAAACTCCACTGGACAATTTTAGCAACGATTTGGTTGCCATGATGTCTTCGAATAGTTCATACAGATGTACTACATGGCAGAGTTGAAGCGTTGTAAACGGCTCCGAGGACAAATCCTTTGTCGCAGAATTGAATTGAAGATCGCTTGTATATTTGTGTATTTGCCGTTTACTCTCTCCTCCCGATCTTTGAAGGAATGATAAAACAATCTCGATTTGCTCCAGAACCTTCTTGCTCTTTTCATCTCCTGGTGGGTAACATCTGTATATATCTTCTTGGACTTGCTTACTTATTTTGTCTTGAGGAATAGACAAGTCGATATCTTGTAATAGTTTCGTGATTTCAGCAAGTAGTTCGTCGATAAACACAAAATTAAAGAATGGGTGCTTAGTTGTGAGAAGCTTCTTGTTCAGTACCAATTGAGTCCAAAGTTGCCGTTCAATTGATGCACAATTATGCTTGATATTTTCACCCATTTTGGTACCAATATAAGAATTGATTAGAAGTCTGTCGTCCCACTTGAACATAATAATATCTTTCTTGGACTCAAGAAGCGGAGTAGTTTCCAAAGTAGCTACTCCATCGGCATCCATTTGCATTTTCAAGGCTGGACATCTCCCGGATGTTGTAATGTAGTGTGCCTTCAAAAGGAATTGATTCTGAATTTCAGCCAAGACATCTATGATATTTTTGAGATGGCCGGATTGGTCTAAGCAAACTGCCAACTCTCGCTCATCAGACATCTGTCCGAATGTTGGTTTATTGCCAGTGATAGTCTCCCAGCTCTTTTCGATAGCATTCCAGGAATCCTTAAAATCCTTAAAATGCTCGCTGCTTGCAGACCCCAACTCCTCGAACTCCTTTATTTTCTTCTGTGCATCTTGTCTCGTTATTCGATGACTCAGGTTATTGAACACTATTCGATACCAGTCAACTATTGGTTTCATATCACAAAGACATTCCAATTGGTCCTTCATAGAAATAACTAGACGTAAGAACACGTGTTTTCCGCCACGCTCATCTGGGAAATTTATACTGTTTAAGACGTCCATTTTGAAGGAAATAAATCCCTGGTCCCGTTCGTAACGAAAGAATCTTGGCAGCTCTAACGAACTTTTTTCACAGAGTTCATCGATTTCATATTCTAGGTGAGTATCATTTATTCCCATAGATCTGTACGTCTGTATCTTGAAATTTTGCAGGTATTCAGACTTATTATATATGTCCATAACTCTTTTGGAGAATTCTTTTTCAAAAGAAGGAAATGTTATGGATTCTGTGAGGATATCTGAGGATTCTTTAATGACACTGTGCAGGAAGATGGTAGTGTTTTCGGTGTTTCTTTGCAACAACGTTTCTAGTACATTCCAGTCTTGGTCTATTTGCTCACAAAGGAATGTCCTTATCTTTATTGAAGCACCGCTGTCTGCTGATTTTTTATCGTACAGATGAAAAAGCTTCAACAATTCCTCATTTATTCGTGGCTCATTATGTGCATTTTCTTCTGGATTGATATAGTGTCCTATCAGAAAGATACCATGCGTGAAAACACTCAGCACCCGATATGCAATGGGATGAAGATCTCTGATTGATAAATCCGGTCTTAAAAGGTCTTTCTCTGATCTTCTATGATAAGCAGATGCCAAATTGTCTGGTGATCTTCCACTGGTGTTTATAAACTTAATCGACATGTGTTTCGAACTCGCTTGGCATGTTTGACACACCAGTTGCTTTCTGTCTTCTGAAGGTGTGCTTTGCGAGATTTCGTTACATGAAGGGCAAATTACCATCAAAGATCCTGTAAAATTGTCTATGTTCAGTCTGGGTACTGGAGTACCACCAGCTGGAAACGCCATGGACCTTTCTGGATAAAGGTATTGATAAAATGAATCAGTGTTACACTTCAATAAAACGATAGACGAAATATGAGCTATTACTGATATTTGTTGTAACGAATTTTTCATGTCATTTTTGCGTTTCTCAGAGAATGCGATGAATTCAGACAAAATCGTCTCATTTAATATATGTTCGATAAATCGCGAAAACTCTTTCTTGTCCTCTCCTGATAAATTGGCCTTAACCTTTTTTGCTATGGATGCCATCAACTGCTTTTCGGTACTTTCTAAGTGATCTGTACACCCTCTTCTACCAAGAACAAAACGTTCAACAATGACTGCCGATAATGCTAATGCCTTTTTCGTTTGATAATTCGCCTTAGATAGGATTTCACTTTGCGTCTTTTTATCTTCAAATTTTTCTTTCACCTCTTTGTAGAATTCTACGTAACTCATAGGGTTGCAATTCATGTGTGTTGGCCATAGCTGTGAAGTTCTCTGAAGAACTTTGAGCTCACTGCATATATCCACTAACTCGTACATGGAGTATTTTTCTCGGAGATGTTTAACCATGTACACTTTCAAGGAATTTACTCGTTTCCCTTGTAATTCATCTTCTTCTAGTGATGTACTAAAAATGTGGCACCACTTCTTCTCCAGATCATCTTTTGGAACATTTATCAATGTTTTGAAGACAGAAGAAAGTAATGCTATTGAGAAGATCAACGGCATCGTACACTTATCACTCTTTGCAGCTACACATACTGATTTCTGAGCTAATCCAAACAGTTCCTCATCATCTAAGTCCAATCGCCCAAAGACTATCTTTTGTATCAGATCACAACTCAAAACGGCCAAAGGGTTGTCTATTTCTTGTTGTTGCCTCAGATACTTTTCTAACGCGAAAAGATTCGGAAACTCGTCTTGGTCTATACAGTTTGCGCACTCAATTATCTCACAACCTGTCACAAAGAGAGAGGCGTTTTCCTTCGTACCATCTTCAATATCTCTTTCTATAATGCGAAACAGCAGTGGCCTAGCAAATGCTGCCAGGTTTTCTTTATCGTACATTTGTTCTAGAGCAGTTGTGAAAGAACAGTCATCTGGATTCGCTTCAAAGGCCCTGATATAAAATGTCCCTGCGAGGTCTTCTATCATCTGCCCAGTCTTCTGCCTAGACAAATCTTTGTGTGTATGTTCTCTGAAATTCTTGATTTCGCTATGAATAAAGTTTACAACTTCAGGTGTTGCTATAGTGTCCTTAAGGTTCTTTCCAAGATCAGCTAAATTTGCCAAGCGAAGTTCGTTCCCCTTTAGATGTTGTAATAAAGTGCAGAAATTCCTACAAAGTTTCAAAAAATGAAAAACACAAGGGGGGTCTTCTGCGACTCTTGCAGCACAAAGAATAACTGACGTTGCCTTCTCTTGCCATGCATGTGCTCCACCAACTGCTGTTAAGACACTACGTGTTGGCAATGTACACTCACATACGTTTTGCACTATTTTGTCCATAGTGTCGGCTTTTTGTCTAAGACTCTCACCGGCATTTGAAAGCTCCATATATGTTGATATCAATTGCAATTTGACCAAAAGGATATCCTTTGTCGTCAACATATGGAAATAAACGATTGCTACTTTTGAAATTGATTCCTCATGCTTGTCTGTTATCGGTTTGAAAGTATTTTTGAGAAACGTCTGCAGTAGTTGAACATTTTCATTTGGTAGAGACCCATGAAGATTACTTGAAAAAACTGTAAACAAGTCAATTAAATATGTGTCCACATGTCGACTAAGGTATTCGTGAAATTCATCTTCATTTACAGCCTGTCTAACAGTGTGTTCTAAAGTCGGCAGCAAGGTATTTTGTACATCTGTATCAGGGTTGGATATCATGCGTACAACATTTTGATTTTGTTTTATTCCCGTTTCGATTTTCTCATGAAACACCATAAAGAAAGGAAACTGAAGGGTCAATGGTTTGTTGGAAATAACAAACGACGCTGGTCCCATCGGCTCAGGAATAGATGAAGAGCAAATATCAAGTATATTACTTGATTGAATACAGAATTCCCAGAAGGCAATTGTGTCTGCGTTATCTGTTTTAATCCAAGCTGAATTGATTTCTATGAAGAACAAAAACTTTGCCAGAATTCGCTGAATTTGCTTTCGCACTGTTTCTCTAATCGTTGCATCGAATGTGCCATGGATAGAAAGTAAATTGATGTCAGAAGCAACAGTAGAGAGCCAGTCATGTCGTTCATGTGGTTCTTTGAGAGCAGGAAAGTGTTGACTGTCTTTATTCATGGCAAGATTGGTTTTTAATAGAGTCAGAATGTTAGATTTTAAAATCTTTGATTTAACATCTGAGACGCTTTCGATGTTTTGTGGTTGTATGTAATTGATACATGACAACGCCCACATCAGTTCTTCTTCTGCAATTTTTTCAAAATCCACTACGTCTTCTGCAATTAGTTGGAGTACCGTTTTACCAACTAGCGTCTTGAAGCAGTACGTTGGCGGTAAAAGACTATCAATTGTTACTTGGTCCCAGCTTTTGAGAGAGCTGTACTGCCATGACGATTCTGAGAATTTGGTTTCCCTTCGATCTACATGTACTATGATACAAACATGTTTCGCCATTGTTTGTTTGCCTAAGGTCTTCATAGTCTCTTGTTTGCAATCATGTATCAAGTATCTGGCAGATGACATGCGTGGGCCGTCGACTTGAGGCGAACATTGTAATATCAATAACGAATCCATTCTGTTCCCATTTTCATTAAGCCAAAATGTACGCACCATCTCTGTGAACTCTCGCTCACTCCTAAAATTTGAAAGTCTTTCTACACAAGTAGATATTTCGGCATTGACCATGCTCTCCAGATCGTCATGAATGCTGCTATGTGTGTAGATTATTGTCATCGATGACTCATTTCAAGTATCTAATCTCGATGTCTCTAAATTTTTCAGGGGTTTGTGTCGACAGCTTAGATCTGGATGCTCGCAAGAGTCCCTCTGGGCACATTAAGGAAATCATTTCCTTCTTACATTGCTCTACTCCCTCATTACACGTCACTTCTTCGCTAGCCACATTGGAAACAACGGATGAAGTAATCGTGTTGCTGTGAAAGCCAAGAAATACACCTGTTTCTTCAATTTTTGTATATGTCTGTTTTTCCTTTATGGCGTCAGGATTTGGTTCCTTTTCTTCAATAATTGTTAAACACTCTGCCCATGACTTTATCTTTTTGACTGCTTTTATTTGTTCGGAAGACAGAACATCTGATTCTGTTAAGAATTGTTTCTCAAACCTGTTCAGGAATGGTGGATCACATCTTTCTACTTCTTGTTCGTTTATAAGAACGATACATCGGAAATCTTTGTGAACTTCACACAATGGACTCATAATGGGTCCCAGGGCTATGCGACATAAGTTTTTGCCCCCAACAATAGTATAGTTTTGGTTTAGCATGTCATACAGGCTGCCATAGATACTTGTCAACCCTTTAAGAACAATTGTATCGCCTTGTTCCATATAAAGGATGATGTTACTCAAGACTCTATACACATAATCTTCTGAGACGTCATTTTGAAAATGACTGCCAAATATGATTTTGTACTCTTTGTCTGCAAGTTCTCTAAATTTATGCTCCAAAAGAGACCGTAATAAATCCTCATTTGTAATATCGGTAATAATCATAAGGTGACGGGCCATTTCATCGTTTACATTTTCGGAAATCATTTCCGAAGTGCGAATTGATTGCCTTTGCTGTTTGTCAATAAGTCCCTGTTCTGCACAAAATGAAGCCATACTGGAATCAGAGTGACCATATTGTAAACCTCCAAAGTTTCGTCTTAGACCCTTTTGTAATATTGCTGTAATATTAATGTTCTTTTCAGTCAATGACCCTTGATCGGCTTTCACAGCTGCTGTTGAAATGTATTTGATAAGAGCGTAATAGTCCCTAAGGCCATGGAAGTGTTTGGAAACCATGGTATAATTGATATATGCATCAGTCACTTTTCTCAACACATCATCAGAAATGAAACGATGGCAGTCTTCATTTATAGCGTCTCGTATAGTTTTAGCTGTCACAAGTAAATCACAAGCGGGTGGTTCCACACGTGACAGATAAACTGCTCTGTTCATTTTTGCTGGATCAAGTGCATAATTTGATATTCCGACGACAGATACTTTGCCAGCTGATATTTCAGAATCGTGTTTGGGTTCGAGAAGTGAATGCAAAACCTTCAAAGGGTTACTCGGTGAATTTTCAGCAAGTCCGACTTCATCTAACAGTACAACTGGTAGAACTCTTTTTTTTTTCGTCTTGTCTTGCGATACATCTGGCAATAATTTTCGAGCCTTGTGGAAACTCTTTGTGATGCCGTCAGATGTAGATGACTCTGAACCTTGATATGATAATACGATGACAGCAGGTAGTCTTTTGAAGAATTCTGTTTTGGAATCAGGTCCTTTAAGGTTGTTTTTGACTAGCTGCATTGAGAGAGACTTGCTGCTCCCTGGGTTACCTACGACAAATACTGGAATATGAGCAAGAATGCATATTAAGATGACAAAGATATTTTCTCTCAAAGCGGGATTCTGCGCAATCCCTTTTGGAATATCCATGTTATTGAGAAGGTCAATTTGTTCTCCAAAAATAACCGCTTTTACATAGCTCGACGTAACGTGGGGATATTGTTCGATAAAGCATTCTGAGACAAGTGTTAAAAACGACAATCTAACATTACTCTCCTGATCTTCAACAATGCGACAATAGTAGCAGTGAACAAGAGCTAAAATAACTGATCGTACTTTTCGCTCATTTTGGAGTTCTGCTGCACCTGTTTGACTTATGAATGTGTTGCGCTCACTCTCCTGCAGCCTTTCCGTAAATTTAGCCAAATCTTTTTTATCAAACCAGTCTGATACAAAGAACGAGGCTAATTCTATACAACGACGAATATCACGCAAACTGACACAGTACTTGTTGTGTTCTCTGTCTCTGGTGAATTTTTGTAATTCTGCTACGGCCCGAGAGAATACTCTTAGTAGGTTATCATCTTTAAACTCTGTATGGATCGTCTGCATCATTTCATAGATGTATCGTAATTCGTCCTTCTCTTGCAAGGCTCCAAAGTCCCATACGTATGAAAGCATCTGTTTTGGAAGTGGTTCGACTCTATAGATAAGATTTGACTTTGAGTCATGGTGGTATTTTCCACGCAGACCTCCTGATGTTTGTAAAGGTCCCTCTTTCCTTTCAATATACGGGTTACATGCTGCTAGGAATACGAGATTCGTTGGCAGTTTTTTACCTTCACACGAATTTCTTAACATGATTTCACTGAGAAGACCAAGATGATTACATGTGTTTATTTCATCGAAGAATACCCACACCATGCTGGATTTGTTTTCTAATCCTGATTCCAACTTTTGAGCTTTTTCTATTGGTTTTTGTATAAAGTCTTTTATGTCATTTCGCTCTGTCCCAGCATGTATATCCATTTGATAGAAAGGAACTTCGCATATATGTGCAAGATACGTGAGTAACAATGTTTTTCCACAGCCAGTTTCTCCCATTATAATGACCGGTATCCCGGCCATTACACGTTTGAATATCAGTATCATTTTAAGCACATTATCGGGAGTGAGTGCGTAGTCAAAATCGGGCTTTGCTAGTTTGTCTCTGCAAGATCGACACACTTTCTCCAAGATCTGCCTAAAGTCCGGCTTTAATTCGTTCACTATTTCATCACCTGGAAGGTCCTCGTTGAGCTGACCTTCAAGATCCGTCGGTTGCAATTCGTTCATTTTTTCATTATCTGGAAGTTCTTTGTTATGCTGCATTTCAATATCCGTTGGTTCTAATTTGACGTTCATTTCTTCATAATCTGGAAGGTCCTTGTTGAGCTGACTTTCAAAAAGTGTCCTAATACTTTCATCTACATCTTCAACTTTGCGATAGAAAGGCGTAACAGTTTCAATGTCCTGACTGTTAAAGACTAAAAGTGTGTGATTACTATCTTCCCACTTCGCAATTTTTGTAACATCAGGTTTTATCTTTTGTTCTACCGAATTGTAACAGACTTTCATAGGAGTAAGTTCACGCTTTTTCGTATGAGAAAGAAGTGTAAACGCCATAGCAATTTTATGCAGTTCACAAAAGAACTGCGATCTCACGTTGTGTACATCAACTGTGCGTTTTAACGTAGCGGTTGAGAGAAAATTGGAAGCAGACAACCTACGAAGTTCTCCAGCAAAGACGTTCAAGTAGATTTCCACTAAGGCGAATGACATTCTATGTTTCGGAATATGTTGAAATTTTTCCTTCAGAAGTTCTCTGCACACAGAATTCTCCAAAGAGGTTTTACACTCCTCTCCAACAAATCTGATATCCTCCGTATCGAGTGTGTTTTGTTTCGCAGCGAGCAAATAGTGACAGACAACCTGTACAGCTGAATTGATTTCGTTGCTGACGGTATAGTCATCAAAGTATTTCCAATGCAGATGCCTTCTTGTGAAAATCGACAGAAATAAAATATCATGGTAAGTCTTTTTTATTTGTTCAATTGTGTGATCATTCTGAATCTGGTCAAGGACATGAAATACATCAGGATTTGCATCATGAGATGTATCTTGATTTGCAATTTCTACGCAAATATAATTAGTGTCAAGGGAGAATACATGCTGCCTGCTTTGGGCAATTCCAAAAACTGTTAATTCAAGTATCAATGTATTCAAAATCTGTAGATTTGATACAGTGCCAACATCAATGTGCAGCATCTTATTTTTTGTAATATTGAGCAGACTGAGTTGCTTGATTATACCGTCTCTGTTGGTTTGCCCATAGATATTTACATAGACTAACTCTAAATAGTTCTTCAAGGCCTGCTTCTTTATGTATCCTGTCTTTCCAAGTCCCGGTGTTTCTGAAGTGACAATTTCAAATTTGTCCCATTTTTTCCCGAGATATTTTGCCATTTGTTCTCTACTGAGTCCGGTAACAGAACGAGTCACAGTAATATGTGAACGAAATCTTGCAACGAAATGCTCTATTTCATTCTCAGAGATGATAATTGCTAGCATGACATGTTTGTTCATCTTGTACATCGTATGTATTTCATTTATGATGTAAGAGCGGACATCACGTGACAGTAACTCTGCATTGACAATTGTGAAAAGAGTATCTGGCTGGTTTGTAGAGGCACCTCGACATCGTTGCAGCAAGAGTTCAGCCTCCTCCATTAAAGTATCTTGGTGACAAAACAGTACCTGCCACAATCTTGGGAACTTTCCAGTTGTGTCTTGGTACAGCTGAAGCAATACCGACATTGGATGACTTTTCCCGTCGTCAATTGACACCAAGGAAACTGTCCCAGACTGTACACGGTGCACTTCAGTCTTTAGAGACGCTTTCAAAGGAATCTTCATGCGTACACGTCCAGTGAATTGTTCGCCAGTTTCTCCCTGGGCATCAGTTTCAAAAGAGCTGAATGTTTCTCCAGTATCCGCCAGGACGTGGGTTTTTATAGAACAACCAAGCTTCATAAGACGTTCCCTTAGTGCAGTCCTATACCTATCTCTGTTGCTTTCCTTTGTCAGGTCCATATCTTCATCCCCTTTGAGTATGTTCTCTGGTTCAACATAGACGACAGTTGATTGAATATAATTCAAATCGAGTTGTTTTAAAATGGTTTCAATTGTGACCCTCTTAATTGTTTCAACAGTAGATGCATTGCATTGTGCTAAAAGCTGTTCGAGCATCCACAGCTTGTTCCCGTCAAAAAAATTCAGGTAATAATACTCTAAACGAACCTCTCTCAAGACATTTACCCATATACTATACTTGTTTTGCAAATTGTGCAACAAATGTGTTAAGTTTCGAGACTTCCACATAATTGCTCTCGTAAGCTTACATGGGCTGTATACAAATTGGAAATGACCGGTATTGTACAGATCATTGAGAATATCTATTGCATCTTCTGCATCAGTAATCATTCTGATGAACTGATTATAGCAAACAATATCATCTGGAGAAAGCAATTTATTCTTTTTCGAGTTAACAGCGAGAAGACCTCTGCTTTTTGAATCCTGAAGTTCATCTAACGTCAGGTATCTCTTGACATGCTTGGTACCTGTACTTACTTCATAGAAGACTTCGGTACTGTAAGAAGAATCATCTTCTTTAAGGTTAAACATGAATGTCCCTTTTCCCACAGTATTTCGAATTAGAACTTTTGTTGTCTCTTGGCGATCAGCTAGTTTGGTGTACAGCTCCGTAATGCTTGAAAGATTAGACTTGAATGTATGAAGTTTCTCTGAAAGTGCACTTTTGTTTTCAACTTCAGTTATGCGTTTAGTCATCTGACCGATCCTGTCAGATCCTTTGATATCTCGAAGCGACTGAATAAATCGTTTGACATCTATGATATCAGCTATTAAACCGATGTGAAGCGAGCCCCTGTCGTTCTCTTCGATAATGTCACCAAGATTTCTGAGATCTTCTTCATTCTGTATGATCTTATTCAAAAACATTACCACTTTGTTACATTTGGAAAGCTCTGATACTATAGGCCAATCATTTTCTCCGTCAAATTTTCCATCAATCCATTTCATTGTGTCATCAAGTTGTCCAAGACAAATATTGTCAATGTTTGATAATTCTAAAACCTTCGGCATACCATCGGAGTGTTCAATTTTGAAAATGTTGCAAACGTGACGAAGTTCCTGGCACTTGTTCCGGCAAACGAAGCTCTTGAGTGCCGTCTTTACATCTTCCGGTATTATTCTATTGTTGAGTTTTTGCACTATCTGCAATTCTTTCTTCAACGTACCAGTGTCAGTGATACCTTGTAAATGAGTGGCAACATCAGATACTGTTATTTGTAGTGCACATTTTGATATATTTTCCCATCTCTCCTCATAATGCTGTAAACACACTCGATTTACTTCTTGACAGAAATGTTCTAAGCTGATTGCAGAATTAGAGCTTTGGAAGTGATCTAAACAAATGTTGAAGAAAATTATCGAATCAGAGACACCGGATATTCTATGAAATTCCATATGTGGCTGAAACGATATCAGAAACTTGTCTTTATTGGCGTTTGAAATAAGATAATGGGAACCAACAGCAGTCGTTTTTTCCAAATATTTTATATCTTTCTGCAATTTCGTTGTGTCTATTCCGATAGCCGTGTGATCGTTTAGATCTCCAATAAGTTTTACAAGCCGACGTAAGTGCATAACATTTCTTCTGTGTTCATCTGCATCATTAATGATGTTATCTATGGCATCAAACCATGCCGTTCTGATGCTCTCTTGCCCTTGAGACAAACGAATAAATTCTTTGAAGTCATGTTCCTGTCGTTTTAGAAAATCGGCATGTGCAAATGAACAGCGTTTTTCTTGCTGTTTTTGATATATGTTATGCAACACGTCAAGTAATCTTTTTCTCGGTTCTTCAAGTGAGGCGTCTGTAGAAATGAAATCCCATCCTGTTTGGATTTCAAACATTGTTCTTAAATATTGGTCTACATTTGGCAAAAGCTGTTCATCGTCAAATGGAACCTCCATTCCATCTATCAGTGATGATGCAACCAAACATTTTAATTTTTTTCTAGATTCGGTGATGTGTGATGTAGGTTTTATAACTTCCATATAAATGTCTGTAAGACACTGAATCTTGTCTTGTGCACTTAAACTAGTTTTCATTATATAATGAGTAACATAGATCAATTCGTTTTCATTAAATTCAATAGGTTCTCCTTGGAAGCACTTCTTGAGACGGGTAAAAGAAAACTTGCAGCTGAATAGTTCCTGTTCATATTCATTTAGCACGGCCTCGCTGCACTTCACACGTGACTGATTATCTACTATAGACAGGGCAATAACGGCAACCCGGTAACGATAATAAAAATCATCATCTACCTCAGTTTCTTTGGGTTTGTATTGCGTTATAAAGGAAGTCAGGCCCGAGAATAACTCTCGTTGCTGGTCTTCTTTCAGGTTTGGTAAAATCCAAAGCAACCAACCGGAGTTAAGGAAGTCGATGACATATTGTAATTCACCATGTTCACAAGACGTGCCGGTCGTGACTAAGTGGTACAACTTTTTAAAAACTTCCATATTCTCATTTGACTCAAGGGATTGATAAATTGGTTGTGAAAATAACTCTAAAAAGCTGTGTAAGTTCGACTTCTCAAGAAGATCGAAAGCATGTTTACTTAAGCATTTCCAAACCTTTTCCCTCTTGTTATTATCTTGCGTTTGAACTTGGTCCAGTTGAAACAAATTGATACATTTCAATAAACCATTAACTGAAGAGATCCTCGATACTATGTGTCGAAGGATTTCCAAAAACTTTGCTTCATCGTCTTTACTGCCTCCGTTCCAACATAGCTGACAAACAACTTGTAAAACATATTTTTCAACGTTGTTCCAGTTGTGTTCATCAATGTCAATATCACTGAACTTCGACTTTGTAGTGAAATTATGAACATCTTTTTGCGGGATGTGCTGTGCAAGGTTGTAAAGAACATCTAGCGTTGAACTTTCAGCGAGTTTTGTTAGCCCGTCTATAAGGTCTTGCGATAAATGTAGATCCTTAGGAAGTGTCTGCTGACATCTCAATGCTTCAAGAAAAATGACACCTTTCTCCTTTGGCAATGGTTTTTTTGATGAAATAAGTTTCAACTTCTGTAATACATATAGCATAAACATCTTCTGCGCCTGTGTTGACCATTCTAATCTGCAATCTAACCACTTGTAAACATATTCTCGCATGGTCTCCTGGTTGATATTTTGTTTATTGATTATGTCTAATCGCTTTTTAAGACATGTAAGATTGTCATCGCCAATGTCGGTATTATTTTTCAGGAATATGTCTAGCAGAACCAACGACCCCTGAACTACTTGTTTCGCCCAATACGAGGAATCCCATTCCAATTTAGACGATCTGTCACGAATTACTGCGAAATAAACTCTTGAGTCGTCTTTAACTTGCATGTCGGTTTTGGATGTTCTGAGTTCTGAGTGGTCTTCAATTTCCCAGCATATATCGTAATCTCCATGCTCAACTAGATCTACTTCTGCTGTGGCAAATACCCATTTAGTGTTGCCTAATTGCAGGTCATCGCAATCCTCGAAATATGTTGCCTCAGTAACTGTCGTTATTTTTTTTTTACTTGTTATCTTCAGTTGGATTCGTTTTATGTCGTTGCGATTACAAGACACCACCACGTTGAATGTTATTTTCTGTATGGTACAAAAATAAAATAATGATTAGATACTTCATTCTATGGTCCGAAAATAAAACCAGGGCCCTATTTCATAAAAGTTACGATTCGTCTTAACTTTTATTATATGAAAAAAATCTGAAAAATTCCTTTATGAGGTAGAAAATAGCCCGAGGAAGATAATAGTATTAATAGCATTAATATTTTAATTTAAATGTGAAATTTTATCCACAGTTCAAATGAACAATTCTCCCTAAGTTCCACGACTTAGGTTGATTTTAACTTTTATGAAATAGGGCCCAGGTGATCTAATTAATTGAATTTGATTATTCGAATCCGACCTTTCATTGCAAAGTTACAAAGTCTTTTGTATTGCTATGTTAATTACATCTGGAGAACACAGGTGACACACCCTTATCGCATGCAATATCAGCGCCATCAACTGAACTGACACGCTTCGTTGATTAGTCTATATCTGGTTACACCGTCCTGGAATACACCGCCCTGGAAGCTTCTCCCGATTTTCCCTACACTACCTAATTTGCCCAATATTCTTCTGGCAACCTCGTGAAGCTTGCCCTTGGAATGCCCGGGGCTAACAGGGGCTTGCACTTCACTATATGGGCTGAACTGGGGGGCTGAATTGTCACATGATTTTTATATACAGAGCAAGAAATTACCATCTACTACTTCTTAGTCAAAGTAGTACCCGGGTATGGTATTTAAATCACGGCTGCCTCATATCATTTGTCTAGTGTAAAGTGAACAGTTGTTTATTATCGAAACTTCTGCAAAGAAAGGTCCATAATTTGATTTATTGATGTTGCATTTAAGCTCATTTATTTTGTTCGAGATCATAATATTACACCTCAGCAATAATAATAAGCTAATATTATTTCCCGGTATTATTTGATTAACATAAGCGCCCATCATTCTGGCATCATTCATAGTCAGTCCTCAATATATTGCCCATGGGCCCGTTTTGATGCTTTGTTCTATGCAAAGTTATTTGCTGATGCGTCAAATGCGTGTCAATAGCCTTGTTCTAAACAATATCCGAATTAAAAAATGGTGCATAGGACCAATTTTGAGATTTTGTAGGTTAATTTTGCCATAGAGAACTTAGAAAATGGCGAAAATATTGAAGTAAAGTTAATGAATATAAAATTTAACCTTTGAAAAGTGACATTTTCTTTTCAGCTTCTTATCCATGAATTATTTTGTTTAAAGTTCTACAAACTTAATTCAGTAATTTTTTCAGTATGTAATGCTTTAGTTTGTTCTTGAAAAAATAGAAAATGAAAAATGCATCCGTCGGAATTTTCCGGAATTCAATTCGGAAGTAGCTTCAACATGACAAAAATTGCCTAAAATATAGCATTAAACACTGCGAAAAACGTTTCTAGTTATTAACCTTCCAGGGCGGTGTAGTCCTGGAATAACTATATTTTGGTCATTTTTGTCATGTTGAAGCAATTTCTGGTTTCAGTTACTGAAAATACCGACGGACGCATTTTTATGTTTTATTTTTTTTTCACGAACAAACTTAAGCATTGCATACTGAAAAAAACGGATGATTTAATTTTGTAGAACTTAAAACTAAATAATTCACGGATAATAAGCTGAAAAGAAAATGTCACTGCTGAAAGAATGGATTTTATTTTTAATCACTTAACTTCAATCTTTTCGCCATTTCCACTTTGGCAAAATCGACCGAATAAATGTCAAAATCTGAACTGTGCAACATTTTAATATTCATAATTTAGAGAGAACGAGATGTCTGTTTTCAAATCAGACCCTTATTAATGTTTCACAGTCTAGTATTTGAGGAATATGCCACTGATTAGAACATGTCGACCCGGTCATTTTCGACTAGTTAGCATGTGTGCTCCCGTGATGGTTTGTATATAATCGGGCCTTCTCGTATAGTCCATGTGAAGAAGCTTATATCATTAACCTTTGGTGATGCCTTTATACTAACACAGACATTAACTTGAAACGATTTTAACACCACGCTAGCCTCCTACTTCGAAAAGTCTATATGCCGTAGAAGCCATTATCACGCAATTTCATGCATCACGTAAAATATAACAATAGATCATAACAGGTAAGGGGTGCATACATTTTTCATGTCAAGGCAGGGTGCCAGCAAAATATTCAGACCATACTATGATGGGATTGTATAAATTTAATTCCATTAAAATCAAGTCTAAATATTTTGCTGGAACCCCGCCTTGTAATGAAAAAAATATTTATTTATCTCAAACAGAGTTGCATAAAAAAAAGAGAGAGAAAAGTTCTGTGCACGGTATTTGCCTAGATATGCTAATTTGAGCAATATTTTTCAAACAGCTCGTGACCCTTGATGTTTAACATAAATAATTATGAGACTGAAAAATATTTTTAAAAGCCTATAAAATCTAGAATACAGAAAAAATGGTGCACATTTATGTATAAACATAGTTCAATTAAATTTTCCAAATTATATGTGACATTTCGGGCAATTTTACTGGCAAGTTATTTCACGCCATATACCTTCAAAATCGGCTTGTGATTTTCTTAAAAAATATCAATTCAATGTAAAATGTATATTCATGCCGCTACGTTTATAGCAAAATTTAAACATTTTTCTTGAAGTCCTGTCAAAATTTTGCGTCAAAACGTGCTAAAACAAAATTCATGTAAGGATTCAATTCTTGGAGTCCTGACACTGAAAATCAGCACGTTGTAAAACTGAATTTTCCATAATTGCGCATGCGTAACTAATTACTTTAAATACCATGAATATGTATTTGAATACAATTTGTTAACATAGTCAGTTCGCTGGTTCATTGGTTATTGCTCTCGACTCTTAATCTCAAGACCATGGGTTCGAATCCAGTCATGCAAAATATTTCAACGCAGCGAGCAGAACGGGGGGGGGGCATTCAAACATTGGCTTAGAGCTATCAGCTCAATGCACGTTGCTGACGTCAGATGATGACCCGTCGGGACAAACGGTAGTAGTTATCGAAACCTTGATGCCTAGTTATCGCAATACAAATCGCAGGCAAGTATGAAGAGCCGATATTAAGTTCATTTCGTACATCACATCAACGTATGTTTTTCTTCTTTGTTATTTCTTCACTTTACAGGTATTATAGGGAAAATATATTTTTCAAATTTCATCAATCTGAGTTTTTATGTGTTTTCTACCAGAACTGGCCCAACAAACGATGTATTATCTTCTAAAACAAAAATGATGTGTGGGTTCAAATTCGTTTGCTTCAAAAGTCTCAAAATTAAGCATTTTCTAATACAGTAATAACGGAGGCTGTGATAATTGTTTGGTGGTTTATTCGTTATTGACTAGCAGATGCATTGGAATTAATGTAATTACAAAGACTTGTTGCACAAAGTATTTGGTAGCTCAGAAAGAACTATAAACTAAATTAATATTTTACGTGGCTGATATTTTTCAACGATTTTACAAATTAGTTAACGGCTGGACTGTTTTCTTTGAATGAAAGAAATGTTCCGTTAAATCGTACTTCTGTGAACATTTTCTCACGTAAAATGACAGCGTTTCTATTGCTTACCTATAATAGAGGATTACAAAAACTGAATTTCACGGAAGGTAGCATTACAAATCGTAAATCGTTTGTAATGTATTTACAAAATTGTCAATTTGCTACGTCCGAATCTTTTGTAAAAATGAATCTTCACAGTAGGCTTACATGGACTGGTAGACGCAATGAAAAGGAATTACAATTTACACAGAATTATGTTAATTTAACAAAACATAAGGAACTATTTTGTTAACATTTTGTTAACATGTTAACAACAGTTCAGTTCAGTTCATACAGTTTTATTTTCCTTAAAACAATATATAAAAGGATTAAAAAACAATTTAATCAAAACCAAGGGGGTATGATTGAAAGGCCAATTAGGCCAAATATAATCACAACCCATATTAAAGTAACAATACACTTTTAAACACAAGACGAAACAATATAACGAAAGTGTTTTACTGATTTTGATTTTTTTTTAATTTTGTTATCAATCGAATTCCAAATAATAAAACTGACAGTTTTAATTGACTGATCCGAAAAAACCGTTTTATTCCTGGTAATAGTAAAGTCATTACCATTTCTGGTGTAATATTCATGCAAATCATTATGTTTAGTAAAGAAGCTTTTTAAACTCTCTGGAAATTTTTTTGAACAATAATTGAACATGAAAGTACCTGATTCTAGTTTATAAGTATCATAAACATTTAAAATGTTATGTTCAAATTTTTAAACAAGGGAGCAGAATGGCTTCTATAGTGACTATTTGTGATTGATCTTATAATACGGCCTATTTTTGAAGTTTGTATATTTTATCTAAATAGCTATGACACGTATTTCCCCAAACCAGGATATTAAAATTAATGTAGGGTAAAACAAGAGTACAATACAGACTATACAAAACTCGTTTAGGTACAAAATATTTTAATTTGTTGAAGACACCAATATTCCGGGATATAGTTTTAGTAACTCAATCAATATGGTTTCTCCATGATAGATTCTCATCTACAGTGACACCAAGGAACTTAGTTGTTATCACTCTCTCTAATTTTGTATTAATTTAGTGCAGCAATTATATTATCATCTTCTTTTGTATTACTTTGGCGTGTATCTAGTATCAAGTAATTGGTCTTTTTAGCATTAACTGAGAGTTTATTTGCGTTAAACCAATTGGTTACCTCTTTTAATTCATTGTTGATAACACTGATTTTACTTGCAAGATTTAGTATAGTATAGAATAGTGGTATCATCAGCAAACAACACAAATTACAGGACCGATGAAGTGTTTACAATATCATTAACATAAAGGATAAATAAAAGGGGCCCAATATGGAACCTTGAGGTAGAAAATCTTGTTATTGTAAATAACATATTGTGTCCTATTATTTAAGTAGCTCTTGAACCAATCTAAAACTTTTCCACGGAAACCACAGTATGTTAGCTTATGGTGTTAAAAGCTTTTGACAGATCTAAAAATATACCAAGTGATTGTTGTTTGGTTTCTACTGTTTTGCAAATTTTATCTACAAAATCAATTATTGCCATATAGGTTGAATACTTTGGGTTGAATGGCCAGTACGGAAACCATACTGATTTGAATTAAGTATTTTGTGGTTGTCAATGAAATCTACACACCTGTTGAAAACTGATTGTTCAAGTATTTTGGAAAAGCTTGGTAGTATACTGATACTGGCCTATAATTAGAAAACACTTGAGGGAACGACTTTAGCAATTTCCAGACTAACAGAAACTTCACCAGATGATATTGACAAGTTAAATATTCTAGTAAGTGGTATTGCAATTTCTTTAGGCATCATTTTTAAAACATTGTTTCCAATTTTATCATGGCCAGGACTTTTATTTTTGTTAAATTTCAAAATGATCTTAATTATTTCTGTTTCCACAATTGGTTTCATGAATATATTTTTATATAATGAGCTATAAATGTATTCAAAATAGTCTTTCCCAGCATGATTAATTTCTTTTGCTAATTTTGGGCATCTATTAACAACAAATTATTAAATTCATTGGCAATTTCAACAGAGTCTATTACTAAATCAGTTGAGTCACTCTTAAAGGCTGTTTGTTGACTGTCTTTCTTAGTAGGCTCAATAATTGTATTTATAATGGTCCATATTTTTTCATATATCCCTTATATTGTTCAAATCTTTTGAACATATAATCTCGTTTAGATTTCCGAATGAGGTTATGTAATTTATTGCGATAAGTTTTAAATTTTTTAAGTTCGCTAAGGGCTTGGGTTGTTTATATATTCTTTGTATAATTTATTTTTAGTATTAATACTTTTAAGCAAGCCTTTTGTAATCCATGGACATTTTGGTTCTTTTTCTCTTATTAAACATGCACTTCTTATTTGGAATATATACATTTTTCAAAAACATTTCGTAATCACCATTGACATTCACATTTTTTAAAATAATGTCCAATTGCACTTTTGACAGTCTCTTCCTGAGATTGGCAACATTGCCATCAGTCAATATTCTTCTGTAAGTGTACTTATTCTCCCTTTGTTTATTTTGTACAGCCCATTTAGTAGTAACAATAGTAGAAAGGTGATCGCTGATGTCATTCAAGACAATTTTACTGTTAACAGTTTGATCATAGTTGGTCAATATGTTATCTATTAATGTAGCACTTTTTAGTATTTCTGGTCGGCTTGTGAATGGATGGTATTAGAGAATAAGAGTAAATAAAGTCAAGATAATCATGAGTAGGTCTAACTGTATCGTCTTTCAGTAAATCGATGTTACAATCACCTAATAAAAAAAATATTTTATTTTTATGATTGATTTTTAGGGAGAAGTCACTTATGAAATTGTCAATGGCTGTATGTGCGCGATAAATGATGCCTACAATAATATTTTTGCAGTTGATAATTTCGATTTCAATAAAACATGGTTCATAGTTATGATTTGCTACATTGAGGTCATTACGTAATTTATATTGAACCTTTTCTGATTTA
Organism: Ophiothrix spiculata; assembly: GCA_000969725.1. Lineage (NCBI taxonomy): Eukaryota > Metazoa > Echinodermata > Ophiuroidea > Amphilepidida > Ophiotrichidae > Ophiothrix > Ophiothrix spiculata. The sequence goes on from JXSR01S071224.1 coordinate 114,468, forward strand.
TACATACATACACCTCTTTTTTCACGAAATTGATGATTTGTATATTCTAAATTATAACCAGAAAGATGAAAATACTCTGCAGACTTGGCTTTCAGATGAGTTTCAGATAGGCCAATTATGGTAATTTCGTGGTCAAATATTTCTAAGAATTCCTTCAATTTATCAATATTTTTGTTGATACTACAGATATTGACATTTAAAAGGGAGAGATCATCAGACTTAACACTATTTTTCAATTGATCAGGTAAAATATATGAACATTTCATATTTGTTTCATATTGTTCTTCATCGTCATTTTGTATTTGTATTTAATATCTTAAGCTAAGGGGTGAAAACACATTTTATCATATTTGGACATAATCAATTCCATATTATATTCGCCGGACCCAATCTTTGAATACGAATGATTTTTAACATTTTCACAACGGTATTTACAAAATATCATTTAGAGATAAGTGATTTTCACATTTTTTATGAATAATCTTTTTACATGTAAAATAAAGACTCTGTTTGTCATGTGGTTGAACAACTTTGGAGCAATGGCAACAATAAATTAACATATAACAATAACAACAATGAACACTCAACCAAAAGGAATGTCACACAAAGTTCCAAAGTAAACAAAAAAAATTATACCAATGTGCAATAGCAAAAAACAAATAATATCAGACGACTTTTGAGTCTCCGAGGCTTAACGGATCAATATAATACACAGCAGTTGAAGAAAATAATAAATTTGAATGCCTCTAGAATATTCAATTTTCTTTTGCATTTAGAATTTATATTTTTCTTTTATATTCACAAGTTTGATTGATTCTTGAGTATTTGAGTATGTTAATAGTAGAGTATTCATAAACTACAGTTACATGTTATATAAACATGCATTTACTTTCTACTATATACTCACTTATCTTATTTACAAGTAAAGTGGACATTTGAACTAAAGCATTGTATTGAAAAAACTTTCGAAAAAAAATGTCATACTCCCGTTCCTAATTTGCATTTGCTTTCACCCTTTTCAGATATAAGGGTTCAAAGTCAGTCTTTTCAGCAGGTCACGTTAAAAAAAATCTTGCTAGCATTTTTTTCTCGCTTGTCGAGACTTTGACTTTAGTATTCGCTTTAGTAGGTCGATAACGGGGTACCTGCGACTTGGCTGAATCAAGGTCGTGAAGATCCTATCCTCAACCTATGGACAAAATTGGAACTGACCCGAACACCGTCACCTACAGAAATTACTAATCTAATACTCAAATTTGTAAACTCGCTAGTCCACTCGTACAAATCAAATGCTTCATTAGCTTTTTTAATGATAGCCAGAACCATCGTCAATATACTGTCTGTCTCACATCAATTGTCCAGTCTTGTCTTGCACCCTGTAGATGATGTCTTTCTTATTTTTTCCTCGTCTTTGCATTTTCACCGGAATTGTATATATATATTAGGTAACTTAATATACATTGTAGGGTGGCCCTATCTCTTTGCGAGCCCTGCTCTCTTTAGGGTCAGCCCAGTAGCGTAACCAGTGGGGAGGCAGTTGGGCAGACTGCCTCCTCGGAAAACTAAAATGGGGACGGAAAAGCGAAAAAATGGGGACGAGAAGAAGGGAGGAAAAGAAGGGGAAGGAGATAGAGAGAAAAAGAAGGAAAGGGGAAATGGAAGGGAAAAGAGGAAAGGGGAGAGAAGAAAAGGGGACGACGGGAGAGAAGGGAAAAGGGAAGGAGAAGGAAAAAAGTGGGGAGATAAAAAAAGGAGAAGGAGAGAGAAGAAAGAGGGGAAGATGGGAAAGGTAGAGTAAGAGAAGGAAAAAAATGGAGGCAGAAAAGTGGGAATGGAAAGCCAAAGAAGAGATATATGGAAGGAGTGACAAAAACAAAATGAGAAAGGGGACAAAGGTGCCATTGATGTGATGAACAAGTTAATATGTATAAAAAGGTTGATGTTATTCGCTGAATGACCACAACTTGAAGATGGGGCAACTCAACCTGCCATAGTGACCGCATGATCGTTACCAACATCGCTGAAAAGGGGTCTTTTTGAGGGAATATCCGCGGACAAAATTGTCCGCGAAATTGAAAAAAAGGATATTTTTCCGATTCCGTGGAAATTTGAAATAAAAACTCGGAAGTTAATTACGGGAACAAACTATAATTTTTAACTCTGTTCCGCCAAATTGACAAATTTAACTTTTGATGTGTTGCGTACTGAATTGCGTCGTGATATTTATTAAGTGAGATGAGCACGTAAATCACGAAAATGGTTTCTAGCTAGCAGTCGCAGTGTTTTTGCCTTTCAAAGATTAGTCAAAATGACTGAAAAGGGAGAATTAGAGATCCCAATTGAAGAAATTGGTCATGTGCAGGAAGTTACCCAGAAAGGAATTTATCAACAATGCAGGTATATTAACCACAGTCGGGACCACAATTGACACCTAAAGTTGTGATTGGATTTGTCGTTTACAGTGTCGTCAGTGATGTACGATGGACCCCCGGATGGACCATGGAACTGAGTTTGAAAATTGGTGTCTGCTATATTCTCAGCCGTTTGTGAGTTCATTATATATATTTCACAAATGGTTGGAGAATTTCGTAGTCAACCAGATATTATCTTCAAGTTCATGCATGAACTAGTGACAGGGCAGTCTTGGCTGATTCATGCATATTGTACAGCA
>JXSR01S071224.1:127009-145075 GCA_000969725.1 Ophiothrix spiculata
GTTTTGAATCAAATAAGTTTATACAAGTTTTCATAAACCAAGTGGATCATGGCTAATGCCTTTAACTGTATTTTTTATATTTAGAAAATATTTCCAACTACAAACTAATATATCCATAACCATTCTTATTGAACTTGAACGTTTACAGGAAAACAGACAATCATTTGTGCTTTGAATATTTACTTTTTAGACCAGGTTTCAAGTTAGACCTGGTCTAAGTCAAATTACTACCCCCACAACTTGAAGGACTTTATGAGGCATTTTGAACTGCAACAGCTTTAAAATATCAAAGTTTCAACCGAAATATCTCACAAACAACACAACCTATAACAATATTAGTTGAGGAAAATATATTTAGCAGTGAAACAAAATTTCAATTATAACCAGGTCTAAATTTAAACCTGGTCTACCTCATTAACCTCTTGTGTGCAATAGCTGAACATTTTTGAGCTAAATAAATGGTATGATTTTGTTTGTTTTGAATCGAATACGTTTATACGCCTACGAAGTTTTCATATCCAAGTAGATCATGGCCAATGCCTTTAACTGTTTTTTTACCCCCCCCCCCCCCCCCGGTTTGGTCCCAAATTCTGTACATGTACTCAATCCAATATTTTCTCCCGAACAACATCATGCACCAGAATATATGTGAACACTCCCTAATTATGTATGTTCTATAACTTACAACCAAGGTTGCAAGTTTATTCATAGTTTATTCAATTATATAACAGCAAGGTCATTGATTTGGGTGGGCCATAAGCATGATAAGCTCAGCAGTTTTGAAGCAACCTACAGCATGCTAGTTAGTACCAATTATACTTGGGAATCAAAATTAATAATGAATGCAAACTTTTATCGTATCTTCCATAATATTCCACGGATGAAATTAATTGACAATTCAAAATGTAGTAAAATTGTCCAACTAGATCATTAGTAATAATTTCAAAACATTGTGTCCATAATAACTGATTTTGTATTCTAAACATGAGTCAATTGACCTCCAAACCAACACCCCTAAAATTAAAATGGTAATTACCAGTTTTCCACCCCTATATCTACAAATGGAAATGGACAACATTCTAACTGATACATATTCATTCGTATTGTTTTACATTGTGATTTCAAAAGTAGTTCCGGTAAGAGCCCAAAACATAATTCAGTAAGCACACAATTGGGTGAATTAGATTCCATCAAATACTAAATTTAATCACTTACAGACTTCTTTATTGTGGATTACTTTTCCCTTTCAATTATAAAACATATTTATGATACATTCATAATGTAATTACAACTTGAGCATGTTTTTGTCAAGTTTATTAAGCATTTTGTCAGTACAGCATGCACAAATTTCCGCCCAAATACCACTCCTTTAAATGCCAAAACCAGTACATAACGCCTACGGCGTAAAAATGCTAAGTAAACACTTGATTACGCAGAGTAATTACCTGTTTATGAGTACCATACCCTTCCGTTGACTGATATTTAAACATTGAATCAAGAAGATTGGTCATTCATAGGAAAAGCTGTCTATGCTGATCTTAAAATAAAAGGGAAATTTAAAAAGAACCATTTTTAAATGGTTCTTTTAAACAACTAGGACTTTGAAGCAGGAATTTCAAATACAAATGTCAATCACTTGTATGTGAAGCCAGTTAAGAACCTGCCTGACACTGAACTTTTAAAGCTGGTCGTTAGTACTGGAAGTTGTACATCGTATGACACCTTCTGACAAGGCAGTTTGTAGTTAAAACCTAATTGCAAACATATAGGCCTTTAGAGTTTAAAAGAAGTTTTGCAGAGCAACACTAAAGCAAAAAAATTGAAAGCCGGCATTGTTAAGAGGACCATGAATATCTGAGACTTGGATTGTGAACAGACATGAAAGAGCTCCTAATTGCCAATTGGTGACATTTAAAATGACATTAATTCTGCTGTCAAGTAATCATTATAACGAGTAAATGACAATGTTAAGATTTATGAAATTCATTTTTTTTCTTCAATGTTTGCATTCTTTCTGTAACTAGCAGAGTACCTGTGCTTCGCTCGGACCCCTCTAGCTGACTGAACCCCGCCTTAAAATACTCAGAGAACTAAAAGCTCAGGTTCCAAGATGATTTCAAGTCAAATTGTCAGTCGATTTCATGACTTGATCTCTAACTGACATTTTACCTTAAATAACCCCGCATGACCATTATAGCTGATACTCTCCTTGCTAAAAAGGAGTATGCTCAAATGTATTCTCTTTAAATGTATATAATTATCTATTGATAATATATTACACCTAAAGATCTTCCAAAATTGGATCAGAACTCAAATATGTTTTCCTTTTCATTGCAAATCAAGAATAACATAATTCAGCTGCTGGGGGAAGCTCATATGCCCCGACTTCGTCAATCTATAGATGTATTTTGATACCATTGTGTTTGGTTAAGACAACTCAATGTAACCCGAGGATATACTAGTTTATCCTGCGGTAACCTTATGCTATAAGAATTCGAATATCGACTGACTTCCGATATGTTTTTCACAATACCCTGAAGTAATATCAACACCCGGACCCGAGTTCGAAATCGAGTTTATTTCAAACGGGAGCAGAATACGCCGATGAAATAACGATATACTGAGGTTTATAGCATTTCTATTTAGTTTGGTAATCTTAATAAAAGTGATGAATAATTAAATACAATTCGACCAAGTTAGGTTCCCACTTTAAGGAAATAAAATTCCTATAAAAAGTCTCGTTGTGTCGTATAGCACCACTTGATATATGGCTGAAAACACTGCTTTATATGTATATGTATCCCAATGCACGCTTTTCTATTTGAAAAAGATAACTTACCAAAACAGCTTGAACTGTTTTATCATTTATTCAGAACTAAAACAGATCTATACATGTATATTTATATTACATGACATTAAAAGACTTGAAAAATTCGGATCAAACCTCAAAGACCTTTTTTTTTCATTCAATTTCAAAGAAAACATAATTCAGCTGCTTTAGGAAGCAAATAATCTCCTGTCTACCTCTCTCCATAGATGTATTTCGATAGCATTATGTTTGGATTAATCAACACATGAGTTTATTCTAAGGCAACCTCAAGCTTTAAGAGTTGGATAATTCAAATTGGGAACATGAGTTTGAAAAATTAGTGTTTTTCAAATAAAATGTATGTTATATTTTCTGCTATTGATAAAAATGATCCATTGCATAACATGTTATATGCAAATCAACGATTTTGACTATACTAAGGGGCCACTTTAAAACTTAAACGGCGGCTACCTGTCAGTTAAGACCGAAAACAATATATCCAACCACCCAAAACCGACCTGAACCGGCAGGCAACCAGTTTTGATTTTTGAGGCAGTCCCTAAATCTTAAAAGAGGGCTGAAAAAATGTCTGTCTGATAAAAATCGTTAAATGTATTTTCTTTAAGAAGTAATATTTATATTACATGACATTAAAAGACCTGACAAAATCGGATCAAACCTCAAAGACTGTTTTTCTTTTCATTCAATTTCAAAGAAAACATAATTCAGCTGCTTGAGGAAGCACATAATCTCCCGTCTACCTTTCTCCATAGATGTATTTCGATATAGCATTATGTTTGGTTTAATCAACTCAATGCAACTTAAGAACACACGAGTTTATTCTAAGGCAGCCTCATACTTTAAGAGTTGGATAATCCAGCGCCTTCAGATATGTTATTTTCATGAATCCCTAAAGTGATATCAAAACCTAACTTTGGGTGCGGTTTTTTTTTCAAACGGAAGTGGAATATGTCGATAAAATAATGTTTTTTCCAGGTTTTTATCATTTCTATTAGGCTTGAAAATCTTAATATATCTAAAGGTAATGAATAGTTAAGTACAATTCGAGCAGCTATAATCCCCCATTACGAAAACTAGTTTGCTATAAAGCAGTCTCGTCGTATTGTATATGTGGCCTGTCACAGCCAAACAAGGCATTTACGACCTACGCTTTAATACCCTAGTCCTCCGAAAAGGAGGGGTTGTTGCCAAACCCTATGTTATTTCCCGCTACATAAAACGCAAAACCAACCGAATCAACGCATTTAGGTCATCTCTTATACATCCTTTACGGGGAGGGGTACCACCTAAGGAGGAATTAAGGTATGCTGTCAAAGTTGGGGGTGTAGGTGGTGAAATCCCGATAATTTGTTAGTCGGCATTTTAAAAAATTTACGAATTCTATAAGAGTGAAACTGGCAAGACATGTTAAAATCACCATAAATGTATTTCGATAGCATAATATTTGGATTTATCAACTCAATGTAACTTAAGAACACATGAATTTATTCTAAGGCAACCTCAAGCTTTAAGATATGGATAATGCAAATAGGGAATATTAGTATAACAAAATTAGAGTTTTTCCAATAAAATGTAAGTGATATTTTCTGCTATTGATAAAAATGACGCATTGTATGACATTTTTATATGAAAATCAACGATAATCCAACGCCTTCAGATATGCTATTTTCATAATACCCTAAAGTGATATCAAAACCTTACTTTGGATGCGGGTATTTTTCAAAAGGAAGTGGAATGTGTCGATAAAACAATGTTTTTTCCAGGTTTTTATCATTTCTATTTAGCTTGATAATCTTAACATATGTAAAGGTAATGAATAGTTAAGTACAATTCAAGCAGCTATAATCCGCCCATTACGAAAACTAGTTTGCCATAGAGCAGTCTCGTCGTACTGTATATGAGACCTGTCACAGCAAAACAAGGCATTTACGACCTACTCTTTAATACCCTAGTCCTCTGAAGGGGGAGGGGTTGTTGAACCCCCCTAAGTTATTTCCCGCTACGTAAAACGTAAAAGCAACCGACCCAAGGTATTTAGGTAATCTCTCATACATCCTTTACGGTCATTTTGATGAAACAAATTAGGGGGGGGGGGGGGTTAACACCTAAGGAGGGGTTAAGGGAGGCCGTCAAAGTTGGTGGGTGTGTGTGTGTGGGGGGGATATCACGGAAATTTGTAAGTCGCCATTTTGAAAAATGTATGCATGCTATAAGAGTTAAACTCGCAATACATGTTTAAACCATCATTTCCCGTCAAACCCCGACAAAAGTCCGATATTTAGAATTTTTATAGCAACAATTTGATTTTAGTGGTCGTTTAATGCCATTTAACCTGATTTTCCGATCCAAAATTATTTTATGACGTTATAATTACGTAACGTCTTGGCAGATTTTGATAATCTTGGTATTTTTGAATAGGGAAGGATCATTTCTATATATTAATAGCAAGTTCATAGGGGATTTCATTCCAAAATATAAGGGGGCTTGCAACAACCCCCACCTCTTCGTGTTACATGTACACAAAATAGCCCGAGAAGGGGGGGGGGGGTTAAATGTCTGCTTCTGCGGAATTCATTCGAAGCACTCAGTGGCAACTTTGTGTAGGTAGTAATGGTACACGGTATGGTACGGTTTACCTCAAGAAGCTATCATTTGAATTGACAGGTAGTAATGGTTATTTTTGCATGTTTAAACGAATATTCTATAAAATCCATTAAGTATACCTTTGCGTTAAGTACCTTGCTGTAATAATTGGACATTAGGCCTGTTAAAAAGTTCTATCCGTATATAACAATGCATTTTGTAATCAGTTTTAAAATATTTTGTTAACCTAATACTTATTCTATTCACTAAAGTCAATAAGTATATATAATCCTCAATTTATAAATTGCTATCCGTAACAATCCTTTTGTGTTTACACGAGGAAAAGCACAACTAAATCGGCCAGACATGTTTTGCTTTTGTCAAAGACAATAGCGTATCATATACTTTGATTGACAGGACAATTTTGTGTGTTAAGATGAATTCGATACTTCTGTTGTCAATCATACTTTGTTAATTATTTGCAAACTATAAAATTCATTTTTACAGTGTGTCTCAATAAAAATTGTGCAAGTTTAAAGCGCCCTCTGTGGCAAAACCAAAATATTAGGGTAATATAATGGTACATCATTGTAAAGAAAAAACTCCAAGCTTTTAAATGTTGTTTGTTTCATAACTTTTCGCCTTTGCAAACTAGAGATGTGCTTCATTAAACACACATTTTGAAAAACCCATTTGTGCCACTTTTTTTAGAAAACTGATTGAACATTGTTTTTTGATATTCAGTGCCGTTTCTGTAAATATAACTGTTTTATTTGTACGAACAGAATTTACAAATTACTCAATGTCATTAATCATGTATTGATCTTGAGCTTCAAGTGTGACAATACGTGATAATCTGTCCATTCAGATGAGTAAGTCACTTAGCAATATTCAATAGGGAAACATTGAAGATGCTTGCTCATTCAGGCGTTAAGGACGTAATATATACGTCTGGGAGAAACCTTTGGTGGGTGTTAATTAACCATTGGCTGTATTCTACACGCCTTTGAAACTCTTCTGGCTTCAAAGAGTGCCTGCGAACAATGATGTATGGGTTCCGAGCTAAATATGTTCGTGTAATACGATTAAAAGTACTTCTCAAAATGTTTGGCAATGGATTTCTTCTCAATGTTATCAGAGGATCATGATGAATTGCACGCCGGACTTCATCGATATTTAGCTGCGATCGTCCTCTTCTGGGTCTACCAGAATTTCCTTTATTTAGGTTCGTACTTGTCGCCGAGGCCCAATTTTTTGCATACCGATTGAAAGGCGTATTTCGATGAGTCCGTACATTTTGATAGGATATCCTATTAAACCTCATAAGGACTTCTAGTTTCATGTATTTCAGTACCATGAAGACTCGTTCATCAAGCGTAAACTGCGCTCGCACTGCCATTCTTAGAGTGCTTAAAGACCGAATGAGCAAGTATCTTCAATGCTTTACGGACTTTAAGCTTCTTTTCTTCCATGGATAACATTTCTTGATAATGATATGTAATCTCTTTTGAGAGATGAACACGAAGGTTTAAGATAACAGTTTTTCAAGTTAATTCACCACCATTCTCCGTCTAAATATTCTGAATCCTATTTAATATTGCTAAGTGACTTACTCATATGAATGGACAGCTTATCACTTTTTATCACACTTGAAGCTCAAGGTCAATACATGATTTATGGTACTGAGTAATTTGTACATTCTGGTCCTACAAATGAACAGTTTTATTAACAGAAAAGGCACTGAATATCAAAAACAATGTTCAATCAGTTTTCTGAAAAATGGCACAAATGTGATTTTCAAAATTTGTGTTTAATGAAGCATATCTCTAGTTTGAAAAGGCAAAAAGTAATAAAACAAACGACATTTAAAATCTTGGAGTTTTTTTTCGTTACAGTGATGTACCATTATATTACCCAAGTCTTTTGATTTTGCCACAGAATGTTTATGTAGACACACTGTAGAAGAGCCACGTTCTCAAAAGGTAACAGAAAAGAAGGTCAAATTACGTATCGCCTTATACATACTTGTGTAAGGCGTTGGAGCACAATTAGGCCGCAACTTTGTGCGACCGGTTGCAACCAGGCCACAGCTTTGATTCCCAAGGATAGACTTGATTATGCATCTCAAGATTATAGTAAAATATTTATTACATGTTTTGAAAATTTCAGCTTGATATGCCTAATCATGCCTACGGTAGCAAGATTTGATTGGAAAATCAAATCTTTTCAAATCAAAGCCAGCCGCACGTAGCTGTGGCCTAATTGTGCTCCAAAGCTACTCCTAAGCTACGCCTAAGCTACTCACATGACTTACATGATGTTCGATTGGACATTTGTAGGCACTGAAACTAAAAGAAGAAAAAAAAACCCTTTGCGCAGCCACTCACATCATGGCCACAGTTGAAATTTCCGACAGGGCCACTGCAGACTTGATCATGAACCTCTAGATAATCTCAAGCCAGTCAGTATACAATAATGTTGAGGTGCATTGATAATCAAGCCTTTAGTGGCCATCTAGGAAATTTTAAGCTTTGGTCAGGTTGCGTCTGGCTTTAGAAAGTTATGGCATAATTTTGCTTAGTACCGGTATACCTTATAAGACTCAGTCAAGTAATTTACTTACATATGCTAGAATAAAAATGATAAACTTATATTGAAATAAGGGATCATTTTATCTTTTCACTACGTATATTTTACTGACGTTAACTGTCAACATTGACATAATTCACCTGTCCAGAAGTTCGTTATCTCAAATCTACCGCTTATATATCGATATATTTATATGCATTTATGACTAATCAAGTAAACGTAGCTTAAGAAGATGCCGTTTATCCTGAGGTAACCTTTTGCAGAAAGCAATGCGATAATTCTCAAAAATTCTCAAAATACCCTCAAGAATTACGAACACCTGTGTTTAAAAGATAACTAATAAAAAAGTAATCAATATTTAGATATGACGAGAGAAATAGTAATATAAGTGTGCCGCATTATGAAACAGACGTGATCTTTCAACAATTTACTTAACTCAAATCATGACTTACATTGTACCACATGTATTAGTTGTCTTTTGTACAAATACGTTCACGACGCTGATTGCGATAATTTGTAAGTGATTTTTCATCTTATTTTTAACATTTTCACCGGTTTTATACCGATGTTATACCGGCGTTGCGGCTCCTTGCGGCCGCGGCTTATATGACCAGGGTGTCAAGGAGTTCCAGAATATATGAATTCAAAGTTAAAGTAAAGCTTGTTTCGAGCGGTCAGTCGTCGGTTGAGTTTTGGAAGTGTCCCCTTAATATATGTTACATTTTTTGTCAAGTTAGTCGTTCCGTTAAGATATAATTTTGAAGAAACATTAACAAAACTTTCACCTTAAACAACTGTAGCCAAAGTAGAACTGGTTCATTCTCCATACAATTGAATCCCCAATACGTTTTGAATGTCAACTTGATCTTGATTGTTGCTGTCCACTTGAGTTTGTATTGGAATGCGTAAAGGCGCTGTATAAACAAAGCTTGACACATTGATTGCATTAGTCAAAAGCATTGACACTTTCTCTGATAAACTTAGTTTATCTGAGAAAAACTGAGTTAATCTGAGAAAAACTGAGTTTATCTGAGAAAAATCTATAAGCTTAAGATAAGCTTAGTTTTTTAGATAAACTTAGTGTCTCTGATAAACTTGGTTTATCTGAGAAAAACTTGGTTTTTCTGAGAACAACTTGGTTTATCTGAGAACAACTTGGTTTATCTGAGAACAACTTGGTTTATCTGAGAACAACTTGGTTTATCTTATCACCTTAACCAACTGTAGCCAAAGTAGAACTTGTTCATTCTCCATACAATTGAATTCCCAATACGTTTTGAATGTCAGCTTGATCTTGATTGTTACTGACCGCTTCAGTTTGTATTGGAAAACGCAAAAGCGCTGTTTAAACAAAGCTTGACCCATTGATTGCATCAGTCAAAATGTCAGTCGTTTCGTAACTTGACGTTTAAAGGACGTGCAGTAAATTAATTGATAAATGAATGCTTCCCATTTCAAGTGATGCTAAAGAAATGTCTTTTAAGAAACTGCGCATTGATTACCTAAGGGAGACTTTAATGAAATTAAACAGAAGAATATCTAAATAGTTGAAAGAAAGAACTATATGAGGTAACACTAATATATTTTTGTATTGAATGACAAGTTAGTCAAATGCAATTTCAGTCAATACAAAAATGACCTATAAGTCATCGACGTTGCAGTAAATCCCTTTTAAAAGTCAGATCTTACACTCTTGACCAAATCTGTTTTAGCCCAGGTCTTAATGGTATTTCCTTATTGTGAATAAATTCAAGTTTCTTGAAATAAGTGATCATTCTTAACCGCTACAAAATTCGAAATATCAATTGTTTTGCCCTACATTCACATAAGAATTCACCTAAGAAGGCATTTACCTAATTAAAAATAAATAATAGGCTGCGGACATGACGCTCAGATGTCCCCTCTATGAATCACACCCAAAATACCCGTTATCGGTCTGGAATTACCACATCTCTGTTCTATTCAATTATTATCAGGTGAAATACGAAGTGACAGAGTCGCTATCCATGTGTAAATCCTTTGCTTTGTCGTGTGATTATGTATCAATAATTCAGTATCGAAGTATTAAGCTCAATTCATAGTCGGCCTCCAAACAAAATTTTTCCTACCAAACATTTGGTCATGACGTAAAAATTACGATTGACTCCAAACAAAATAACTTCAACACCGAGTTGAGACCAAACAAAATTTCGCGCTAGATTGCACACGTAATATTTGGTGACGTCAAGACCAAATGTTTTGTAGGCAAAATTTTGTTTGGAGGCCGAGTATGAATTGAGCTTTACGTGTAATCCAGACAACTGGATCACGCTTTCTGGTTTGGAACTTGAAATTGATCACCACACAAAAGTATTGCATTAACTGTTGTAAAGGAATGTGCGTGATCTAGTAACTGGGTGAGTTACGTAATTGGAGCTTTTAAAATACGAACTAAATTTACGTAATGGAAGTGATATGTCATATTTCATGCAAATCACCCTAACACGTGCAAGATGGTTCCAAACAAATGTGGTGGGCATTTTTATCACACATAAAGTCTATGGGGAATAATTTCTATTTTGGTTTTAGTACTCTTGAATCCAAATGAAGCCAAACATAAGAATTATCACGGTAATATGTTCTAGAACATAGTCTGACAACAGACTAGAAGGTCTTTCCCGACACTGTGTTTTATGTTATGAACAAAAAGCAAGAGAAAAAAATTGTTTAATTTTTGTGTGCACCTACGCCTATTGAGTTAATACATGTGATCAGTGGAACCACTATTTTTTGGAACTTCTCGGTTGCTCATATAGTTGGAATAAAATTATTTTTACAATTTTTTTATATAAAGGTCAATTTATTATGAACATATCTGGGAACTTGGTGTTGCATTTTGTCAGATTTTATAGGGAATCTTTTTGGGTGTGAAATGGAACTCGGAATGTGATCAATTTCTTCATGTACTGGTAAGGGGGCAACAACAAAAATGGATCAAAAACGTGATTTTTAGGTCCAATTTTATTTGACCCCACCTTTGACCCCATCACTTCTTTACTTAAGTTGAGTGGTCATATTGAATGCTCATCTGTAGTAGAGTGAGAATCAGGTGATTGAATGCCTTGCCCCCTTCCCTTACCAGTACATGAGAAAATTGATCACATTTGGAGTTCCATTATACACCTAACACAATTACCTATCAAATCCGACCAAAAGCAACATAAGTTTAAATAAGACGTCTTTAAAAATTAACCTTTACATAAAAAGGTGGTAAAAATATTGTTATTCCAACTCTATGAGCAACCGTGTAGATCGCACGTGTTGAGCTAATTGTGCAAGAAATACGTCATTGCTTTGACAGCGTATAGACACGAATAAAGACACGACAACAATAGTTTTATAAAGGCATACAATGGTAGTTTATTCATCATAGGCGTTAAATATGTTATACAAATACACAGAAACTTGGTGTTATACACTTTTACAAATATTGGTATCACCGGAATTGTGTAATAGTGATTGTACAATCATGTACATAAGCCAGACCAATTGAGGACCCTAGAACTAAAAGGGGGTAAAGTCACAAAATCTTGAAAATTGAGTTGTGTCAATTTCCTGGTACATAATTCTCATTTCTACATTCTGAACAAGTTTTGTAGTAATTTGATGATCAGAACATGTGTATGAGTCACTGTGAGATACAGCAATACCATTCAAGACAACACAAATGATAATGATGTTTGTGCCATTTTCTCAGTTTGTACTCAATGTGACTTAACCCCTTTCTGGATCAAGTGTCCTCAATTGTTCGCATTAAAACATATCAATAAATACTCTACACCATTTTTGTCTACTATGATATAATAGATTTGTTTTACATCTCTTCATTAAAAGTTTTAGGACGTGTTGACGAGTTAATGTCATGTGCTTATTCAATTTAAACAAAAGATTAGTATATTGTATCAGGATATTATTAAAGCATTCATCCCGATGAATACAATACAATACAATATCAACGTTCAACATGCATGAAAAAAATCACGTGCACTTATTTTTAGTCATTAAGGTTTGCAATCACCTTCATGTTTTGAATTTGTCATTTATCATATATATACTCTATAAATGTTTAAGTATGTTAAAAGCAATAAGATCTGTTACAAGATATGTAACATATCCCTTGTATTCTATAACATTGACAACTAGTGGTTTTGTATTGTGTAAGAGACTAGTGATGATTGATTAAGACAAATTCATTTCGTATTAATATTTTTTGTTCTTGAGTCGTTCATGATTGTTTGTTTTATTCTGGGCTAATTTTGTTGCTACAACATGGACAAACATTGACCATTACTTCAATTGATTATTCAGCAAGATTTGGTACGTCATCATAACTCAGAAAATACGGACTGTTGGTTCATGTGTGTTAATCGGCTGCTTGTTGCATACTTTTTGGTTTATAGAGTAAAGTACTAAAAGCTTTAGCAACTCAAAACAAATGGCCATATTACGTCATATACATATGCATATGCATCTTTTGGAAACTTGCTTCGCCAATTACTCTTAAAACTTTGATATAGTGCAAAATGTGTTTCCTTTAAAAACGTGGTATAAGATGTGACAAAATATAATGATGTCGCCCTTATGATGAATGAACCTTTTGTTTTAACATTTTTTTTAGGAATGTAGATAAATATGTTAGCTTTGTGGTAAGAAGCATGTTTATAAATGATGCGAAAAATATCGGAATATTAAAGTACATATGTGGGCTGCTCTGGCAAAATGAGTAGAAAGTCGCAACTCCACATTTTGAATAAATAGCATCTAAAGTAAAAATAGGTTGAACATTTCAAATTTCAAATTTTTTTTTGAAAAAAAAAGCCTTCATGTATAAGTTCTTCCTCCTATATCTAAAGTTTCGAAGGTCATCTTTACCGTAGTGATGAGTATCTTTGAAATCGACTTGCAGCTATTTTATTGCAATGTATTCAATGGACTGCTGTGAATTTTGATCTCTTAATGAATAATGGAGAAAGAAAGTGTGACATATTATACATCATTGAAAAGCTGAGATTATAGAGAATTAGAAAATGTCATAAACTCAATTTTGAAATATGCGACTTTCCTCTCATTTTGCCAGTGCACCCGTCACATATATATATTTGATTCCTTTATAAACACATTTTACCATTATACGGCTCTTTACTTTTGAATTGAACACATCTTCTCAAAATGATATTGAAAATTCGACATAAGCGCTTAATGGCACATATAGAAAACAGTCAACAACGTGTTCTAATAGTCTGTTTGTAGTTAATTGATAAAATTACACAAATATTGAAAATAAATTTAGTTTGAGAATTCTTTTACTTTAAACATAAAACAGTATTACAAAAAATGTTCAAAATACACACAGTTTCAATAATTGTTATTCCCTTTAAGGGTACGAGGAATCCACATGCTCAGAAAAATGTGAATCCTAACTATTTTTCAATCATGAAAAGATAAATAGTTTCCACTGCCTTTGCGGGGACTCGAACCATGGATTATGTCGGGGGTTAGTCAGCTGAGCTATCAAGGCAGCGTTGAGATGGTGAACTAAAATCTAAAACATAAACATTACAATGCCGTATTTTTCTTTTGTTTACATAAAAATTGCATTACTTGCCTCATTGGAATACTCAATTTGTAAGTAAATTATGCGAATCCGTATATCAGACAAAATCTAGATAATGTAGATACTAAAATCAGGCTATTCACAGCTCAAACAGGGCGTACTCGGAGTCATAATTCACGCCCGGTTTTTCGTGCAAAACAACACGGGGTTGTTACATTATCATTCAAAATCAACACCACACATTTATAAAATATTATTTGTAATTCAATAAAAAATATCAAGCCTACAATCTGTCAAAATTTGAAAACAGGCGAATCGTTCGAACATCATAAAATTTTAAGGTTTCGGCGAAAAAGGTGTACATTTTACGAAGTAGTTTATTGACGTAATTTTGACCTTGATAATGGACGTGAAATCCCTACTAAAGTCTCATGTATAAACTAGAGACTCTATTACAAATGTACGCCAAAAATTGTATTATTCTGATATGTGTAAATAGGTAAAAAGTTGCAGTAAAGATGTCGTTTGCTAAAATGGCACCCATTTAGGGACTGTAGCCATAAATACGATACTTTCACAAATATCCCTTTGTTATAAGTCACATACAAATATTGGTAATGTTAGTCAACTGCGCATGTTTTGTCAATGGTGGTCAAGCTAATGGACCAATCAAGCCCATTTATGCAAATTAACAAACAGTCAAATTTGCATTATTGGTTTATCATTGGTTAGTGATTTTGAAACATGGTTCTTTTCTTAATCTGTTAATTCAGAAACAACGTCAGATAATTTGGGAAAAAAATCTCAAATGTTTAAATAAAGTGAAATAAATTCTTATCAAACCACCGTACGATTTTAGAATTTCACATTTTCATTTCAGTTTTAGCTCAAATTTGACCAAATGTATGTATCATATAAATGATGCGAGTGTGTATTGAATCAAATGCTGTTGAGAGTATAAGTTACAAAACAAGTATCAAGTTACACTATGTAATGTAATCTGTGTTCGGGAATGTTCGAAAATCCATTCATTCATCAAAATGTACACATAGTTTTATTGTAAAAAATAAAGGCATTCATTATGTGTGTAATTTTTCGTGTTAGTAGTGTAGTGGTAACAGAAGATACCAGGACCTTCCCATCATGCCTTGCTTCCAATGGGATATTTTGTACGGGTTGTAATGAAAGGGTTTAGTGATGAATCCTAGCACAAACAATAGCAGACCTCATCCCAATTTTACATTTCATACATGTTTCATCACTAAACCCTCTCAATAATTCCTGTACAAAAATCCCATTGGAAGCTAGACATGATTGAAATGTCCTGATATCTTCTTTGTGATTAGTTAATGTACTGTATTTACTGAGTGGTTTGTAGTTAACGTGTATTAAAGAGTGTATATGGTGATTATAGCCAAAAATGTCTATACCCATATCAAATAACAACAGCAAGCGGATATTCGGGTATTTGTTAACATCATCCGGACGCTTTGTATGTACCGATTATCAAGTTGTAAACAACTTCCGACTCGTAATGCACACTGAATAACCGTATTTTTACGATTGATGGCATGTATCTTTGGCGGTTAAATCCCGTAAAAAGAATGTAACAATTTTCGGCATCTTAAAGCGCATCAGTAAAGTACAATGAGTGGCTTACAATATGTGGTGATAAAATATTAAAATTTGGATGAGCGGGTGGGTGTGCAGGTATTGTGTGATTAATAACAATTATTTTGGGTGCATAATCGACCAGGACCCAAACAACTATGCCGCGTAAAGCAAAGACGAACCGAGCTACTTGACCCAACCCAATTCATCACTTGATCTGTGCCATGTATGAGCGAATTACAAAGAACGAGCAACTATTTTACTTAACGGCTTAGAAGGCTCAAGCAAGACAACCTGAGCGATAGCTCGTTTCTAAATTGATTATATATGTGTACCGCCGCGGCAAAAGGGTCCAGTTGTCGACTCCTACATGTTGCTCATTGTAGCATATCTGGTGTATACAAATACCATACATTAGATATGCTACAAGGAGCAACATGTACAAGCCGACAACTGGACCCTTTTGCCGCGGCGGTACACATATATATTATTTGTGGGTTTTATTTGAGTAAAATGAGTGAATATGTAAAAGAATTGTAGAAGAGTATTTATGATTTCCTAATCTATTGTTTTCTCATAACTTGAATGAATTGCCACTGTGTAACTTATCTCAATCTTTTAACCATGCAGCAAATTAGCGCGTTAGTTTGATATTTAAAGTGAGCTTGAAACTCCCTTCGACAGGAGCTAATTGCTCCTTTTCTTGTGGAATTCTAACGATCGAAACCCGGGGAGCTTATCGGAACTGCGATGATTTATACGTGAACTGATCAGGGTTTATTGGCCCTAGACGTTGCCGAAGTACATAAAATGAGACCTGGTGTGTAAGGCCGAAAACATATTCGGCCTCCAAACAATATTTTCGCTACAAAACATTTGGTCGTGACGTCAAAATGACGAGTGACTCCAAACAAAATAACTTCAACACCAAGTTGAGACCAAATAAAATTTCGCGCTAGATTGCACATATTATACT
The DNA here is from genome assembly GCA_000969725.1 of Ophiothrix spiculata. NCBI lineage: Eukaryota > Metazoa > Echinodermata > Ophiuroidea > Amphilepidida > Ophiotrichidae > Ophiothrix > Ophiothrix spiculata. The sequence continues at coordinate 143,192 of JXSR01S071224.1, forward strand.
AGTATACATTGGACCAAATGTTTATTACCCGTTCATACTTTATATTCGATGGCAATTAAAATTTGGTGACGTCACGACCAAATGTTTGGTAGGGAAAATTTTGTTTGGAGGTCGACTATGGTTTCGGCCTAACATAAGCTTAATAATAACAGTTTTATTTACAATTTACAAATTTGACCATCATTTTTGATTCGGTCGTCACACATCTGTTGTGTTGTTTTCTGTTATTGAAAGACAATGTTCTACTTTACTGATAATCCAAAACAAATTTACAGAATGTACTATACTTATTCATTGTACTGTGCAATGTTGTTAATATTTTATACAAATTGTAACAGAAAAAGAGTGTACATTGTTATCTACGCTAAAAGGATATAATTACACTTTGTGTCTCATTGTCATTTACTAATATCAAAAGCCAACTTTTTAAACTACAAAATGCACTTTGTTTCATCCAAATTCATGGTCTACAAGCAGAGTTATGGCAATTATACTGACCCTACTTTCAAACCACATGGGCCAGTTCATCTGATTCATTTACAGGTAGCAAAAATAATGGCACATAATGCCCCAAATCAGCCATACGATGTTCAACAGGATTACGAGGCTGATTTTAATGTTTCTAACAAAGGCAATGTAGGAGCTCTTTATGATGACCTTGCCCGTAGACGGTTGTATTCTTAATGTTGGACGGGACGCCATAACAATTTTTGAAAGAGATATCCTAGCTGGTGAGACGACAAAACATCTAAATGGCAGAGTCAGCACACAATCACTTTAATACTACCAAGAGATTTTAAATACATGCCTAAGGAAACACTATTATTTCTGAACTTGATTTCTTTAAAACTAAATGTTTATCGATTGAGTAAGGAAAATTGATTTTAATTTCCGTATTTCCCTTCAATTTGAATATAAAACTGTGTAAAGAAATACTGTTAAAAGATAATTGCAATAAACTCTTTGCTTTCCTGTTTCCACCACAGATTTCGAGTTTTTGATGCAACTGTTTATGCTTACACTTGAATATGAGCAACATCTTAACCTATTAAAGCATAACCGTTTTTATAAAATTACTTATGAATTCTGATTCTGATCATATGGAAAAAAAATGAATACATTAAAAGTTCTTGAACATAAATTATGTGCCTTTTATTATTTTGTGTAATTTTGTGTTAATCTTCATCGAATCATAAAAAAACTGTTTTACGCTTAAAATGGTGAAATCGGCCCAAGTAGTTTTCAGCGGTCTTTACTTAAATGGTCGTAAGTTTGGAACCTGACAATTTAATGAGCTCACTTAAGTTTCTTCTGGTAGCCAATTAAATAGCCTTTCAAATAAAGGAAAGTTTGTGACTTCAACATTTTTATTTTCCTTATGATATCGCTAAAAACAATGTATATTTTGTTCTTTTCTGTTACAACCTGTGTATATAATGTGCAAACAAGTATGATACTTTCTTATTTACAGTTTTATTTAAAATTTACAAATTTGACCATCATTTTTGAATCGGTCGTCACACATCTGTTATTCAATATTCATTCATCCATTCATTACTGATTTATCCTATATCATCATAATCAACAAGAGGACACAGACACTGCTCAATTTTGTCAAACGCTGACTGTGACCTACCTGCTAATAAAGTGGAATTACTCAGCCATTAAGCAAGCTATTGTTACAAATTTGGTATCATTTTAGAGAAGAGATTATTAGCTAATCAAATATTGTATCAAATAGATGAACAAGATTAAAATAAACGAGATATAGGCGGCTAAAAAAGTTTCCAAACTTTTTTTGACAGGTTTATTATAAACTTTGTTATTTAAATTTTAAATTAATCATGTTTTGAATGTATGTACAAATATATTATTCAGTTTGTT